>PVJC01001978.1:0-84992 GCA_004026665.1 Murina feae | reverse complement strand
TTTTTCTCCTATAATTGATACTGTTCCTTGAAGGCCTGGGGTTATCTTCTATAATTGATACACTGTTCCTTTAAGGCGGCCTTCTAACTACTAACGAAGCCTCCTCTGCTTCACCTCGCAGCGTCTATAATGAAACAATTGTTACTTTTACTGGTTAGGCCGGAGCTGCTCTTTCCTTCAGCTCTGGAGGATTCTATGATTGTTACATTGTTTTAAAACTGCTAGAGGCAGTTTAAGCGGAGCTGAGCTGAGGGGCGCAGCTTCACTTTCGCTCCTGCCGCAATGGAAAGGGCTGTTTACTCAGGTCCGTGAGTGGCGGCCGCCATGTTGGCTGGGCTAATTTGCAAACAGCCGCTCTGATTGGCTGGTGGGCGTGGCTTACCCTGTCTCGGAGAAACGGTTAATTTTAATATTTCACTTTTATTAGTTTAGATAGGATGTTAGAGTGGTTTGCTTCTAGATCTCCTCAAATACTCAACTCAAATAAATGACCAGACTCCCATTGATCACATAAGGCTGCCACTTTAGTTTTCAATTGAAAATACCTTACACACACACACACACACACACACACACACACACACACACACACACTTTCAGCTTTACCTGCCAGTGGTCAGTGGCAGAATGCAAACCTGACCTCCTGAGCAAAGCTGGAAGCATTTCCAGGCTGCATTGCTTTGCCAGTGGTTATCGGTTAATGGAGATATCATCTCTCACTCCTGAGACTATCCCTGTAATACACTGAAATATTCACAGGAAAAAGCTATAATTCTTAAAGGTCCATGTGGAGATTAAACAGGAGTCAAAGATGAGCAACTAACTGACTGGAACCTTAATTGTTGGTGGGGGGACACTTATAGGAAGGAAGTCTGGCCCAGGTCAGAGAGCAGCGACACCAGTGTGTGTGTGTGTGTGTGTGTGTGTGTTGGAGGTGATATTGTAGACAAAGTTGTCATCAGATTTCTATTTAGAGGGTTTTTAAATGGTCCCATGATTTAGGGGATCTGGTCAAGGTTCTGTGCTTATGGGAAAATTATCCCACTTAACTTCCATTAAAGGGGTTAAGACACAGGCCCTAAAATCAGACTATCTGAATCTAAATTCTGGTTTTGCTACTTTTACCTGTGTAACTTGGGTAAACTCCTTAACTTCTCTAAACCTCCGTTTCCTTGTCTGTAAAATGGGCATGATCAGAAAATTGTTGTTATAGAGTGAGACAGCAGGGTGCAGGGCACAAGGCTAGAAATCCGAAGTTACTGTTAGTCTTTGATTTTGTACCTGAATTGATGTTTAAATGTGATGTAATTCACATTCTTAGTCATTAGAGGAGGCAGGAGGGCAGTATTAGGTTCATTTGCATTCCTTCCTGTGCCTATAAGGGCGCTCCGCCAGTGGAGAAGCAGGTCAGGGTGATGCAACCCCGAGAGGAACCTGAGGTTGTGTGCTGGTGCTGGACAATACCTTGGGTGTAGTGTCGGGAGGCTGGGGATGGCTCTGCATTCTGCCACTGACCAACTGCGGAACCTGGCAAACTGCCTCGCCTTTCTGAGCCTCAGCGTCCTCATTTGTCACCTGATGTCCACTACATGCCAGGCCATTTCTTCTGCAGACTTTATGTTGACTCTTTTATTTCTTCTCTACACATGCTCACACATGCACATGTGCACATACATGTACGCACATGCATACACAGTACACTACAGTCCCATGCGCACATGTGTAGAAACACACACCCAAGAACACAGGTGCACTCCTCTTCAGCCATCTGAATCATACCCAGTTGAAGCGCCACCTCTGACCTCCCTGGGCCTTCCCATCTCAGCCCAATTGCTTGCTTGTCTGAATCTCAATGGCAGTCCCACACAAGACTCCCTTCTATTTCCTTGTCATGTTTGGGTTGTGTGTAGTTCTGTGTTTTATGTCTCTGCATTCAGTTAATTACCTGATACTCCAGGTTCAAGGTCCTCTCTAAGACCTTCCAGAATGTTCAGAAGTGAATACTCTGTGACACTTAAGCTTCAGGGCCCTTTCATCAGTACACTCATGTTTGCATATAGTTGGTGAACCCAAATATTTTAACTATAACTGCTTATATCACTGGTTTTTCACCTCCAATTTAGCCCCTTGCCATACCTTCTCATTTTGATGGCGTCAGAGTGGCCACTTTGGAAACTAGCTATGAGGAAGTTGAGTTGGGGGTATGTTTGGTTTAGGTTGAGTGGGATGTATTCCCATGGTGTTTAGTCACTTCTCTGTGTAATTCACTTATCACCAGTTGTCACTGTGTGGAAAGGCTTCCAGGAACAGTCTGCTGCCCGCCCTGTGCAGGTACATTCTCTGTTAGGCCATGAGGGTCCACTCCAAGTTGTATGGACACCCGAGCAAACATGTCCTATGGCGCCCAGCCCCGAAGTTTGAGAGTGAAAGCGAAACAAGGCTTACAGCACAGAAACTAGCTGGTGGGGAATTCCTCCATGATCAGGTATGTGACATTCTAAGCAGAGGATTCTGTTCTCATCATTGCATCACCAAAAATGAAAACCCTCTCTCGTCAGGAATACACTCAATCATGCAAAGTAATGCAATTATAAATGCACCATTCATTTTGTTTCCTTTTTGATGGGAATTACCAACAGAGAATTGATCAGAACCCCCATGTTTAAGTATCTCGCTGATTTGACAGCAATACTGACAATGACAGAGATAACGTAAAACTCATTATGTGCCACTGCATTGAGGACATCGATGACAATCTGGTTAGTAAGTTTCATAAATTCAAAGAATATTTTAGATTTGTCACTGTAAAGGAGAAGTTGAAATGCCCTGAAATCTCATAGCTCATAATGAAAGACACTTGACAGAGGTTTTTCCGAGGTTGATAACAATCCTGAAAATTCACATGGCATTACCAGTGACAAACTGAAGATAAAAAGAAACCTGTTCAAAGTGAATAATGAAATACAAAGTTGGAACAACTTGTTAGAGGGGAAACTGAATCATCTTTGCATTCTCTTTATAAAAATGACATTGAAAAAATTATAGTCATTTAAAGAGATGATCAGAGTTGGGAGAGAGAGAGAGAGAGAGAGAGAGAGAGAGAGAGAGAGAGAGAGAGCGCATGCGCTATTGGATGAGTGTCAGATAGTTATTCTACATTTTGCCTGTGAAATCAGTCAGCTTTTAAAAATTTATAATTTGTTTTGACTTCTTTTCTCTTTCTAAATACAGTTTATTTCATGTTCAAACATAATTTTGTATTTAGAATTCTTTTTCTTCAAGAAGGACCCCTAAATTTAAGGGACCTCTGACTTTCACAAGCTGGGTCTGTCCTTGAACCCCTTGTACCACTCTATCCTGCACAGAGCTCCCTTGGCTGTGGCTGCCTGCAGAGGGTTTGGATGTGGGCACAGGGTCTGGATGCCCTGTACCCGTGGGGAATGTGGGCCTGCCTGATGTCACATATCCCTGGGGATCAGCTGACTCTAATTCCAAAAGGGGCAAAACTTTTGTCACTCTGCCTGTGAGGGCCCAAACCTTTCCACCAAGAGTCTCGTCAGGACCTGGCTGGGCCCTGCCAGCCCCCCTGCATTTCCTTTTAATAAAATTTAATGTTTTCATTTTCAAAGTCCTAGAAAATCCAAACACTTTTTAAAAGCCCCGAGGAACTATAAAAATTAATAGCACAGGGATAATTTCTTTTTCAGTGGCGACTCAATTAAACCTGCCAAAGTCAGACAGTGTGATTTAAACGCACCACTTGCACAGGGACCTGAGCGGAGCAGGCAAACACGGAATGAAACAATAATATTTACCAATTACCCTCTTGGATGTTTCCCACCCGGCTCCTTCCCCCTGGGGAGAATTTTTTCCTTCTCTCCCTCCTGTCAGGGGCCAGAGGTCAGCATCCCTAATTGTTTTCCCCTTGAATGGTCACATTGCTATCAACAAGTGACTGAACTTCTCCTGTGCTCAGGGTAATGGAAAAATACCACTGGGCTGTCTGCCCAGGGCAACAGGCCACATGGACATCATCCTGAATGTGAGGCTGAACTTGAATTTGAAAATGGAAGAATGGCTCCCAGCCCTTCTCAGCGGGAGCTCCAGCTAGACTAGACCTCACTCACATTCCATGCTTAGTCCTGCCCCAGGGCACTTGCTCCTGCTGCTTCCCCTCTCCCCCCTCCCCCCCAGGAATGCCCTCTCCGCTGTTCGTTGAACATGTACCACTAAACACTTCAATCTTATATTTTCTTTGAGGTCCCTAACAAGATCAAGTTCTCTTAAAGGTTTCTTGATAAGATCCATATCCATGTCGATTTTCTGCTTAATCTCACTGCCTTCAACTCCTCTGTATTGAGTCAACTATATATGATCTCCTCAGTGCACATGGGCTGTCTGGGCACTGTCCTAGAGCTTTTAACATGCGGGCTTCACCCTCCTTCTGGACTGGAATGCTCCTCCAAGGCAGGACCTCCTCTGGATGCATTGTTGTGCATTATTGATTGCATTTAGTTTGGTGTCCTGCATGTGCTAGAGACTTACTTGGTGTATTTGGACTGGAATTGAGAGTCTCAATATTATCTCCACAACGGGAGAACGTGAGCTGGAGGAAATAGGTACAAGGATTTCAATGTAGCGTGGTTCACACAGAAGAAATAAAAAATAAACTAATGAATAATTGAAAAAAGACCTGAGCTGCATGTCCATCGCTGGAGATTGGATAAAGAGAATATGGAACAAGATTACAAGTGTGAGAGCAGTTAAAGTAGAGGAAATGGAGGTGAATTATCTATATGTATAGAATCCCCAAACAGAACTGTTGCTTGTTAAGATACAATTTATGAAGATCCAATGCCACACAAACCAATACTACATAGTGTTGTATGGATCCCCATGAATATATCCATGTGTGAACACAAGATGAGAAAGAAATGCATGCAGTTCTTGCCAGGGTTGCCTATGGAGAGAGAGTGTATAGGGAACAGGGAGTGGGGCATAGACTCTTAATTCTTTCTGTATATATTTTTTCTCATAATAAAGATCTGAAGCAAATAAGAGGATGTTAATGTTTGCTAATTCTGCTTGGTGGTTATAGGGGTGTCTGTGAGGAAGACACTGGTAGGGTGCCCCACCCAGTGGGCTGCCCTTCTTCCTGGCCCAGGCCTGGACCCCATTTCTCAACTTCATCAGCAGTGAGGTGCAGCCATGTGGCCGCAGTCTGGCCAGTGAAGTGAGTAGGAGTGCTAGATGTGACCTGTAGGCTGGCCAGAAACCCTAGCAGTAGACAAATCAGTCATTGATTTGCTCCCCAGGGAGCATCCACAGACTCAGCTAGACTATAAGGTAGAGGATAAAGGAAGCATGAGTACTAAGCAGAGCCCAGGATGCCTGCAGGTTGAAGGTGAAGTCTTCGATGGCCGCCCTTATCCCTAGGCACTTTGCCCTTTGATTCATCTTGGCCAGCCTCCCCCAGTCCCCATAACACACTTTGTTGATTCCTTGCCTCTCCCACCTGGAGTGTACCCCTAAATCTTTGCTTTCACAGTGTGCACTCCACTGTAAAACCTTCTGCCTGGCCCAGGCACTGTCCCCATGACTCTTCACCCTCCCACCTCACTTCCTACTCCCCCTCCAGTCCTCAGAACTTTTATCTCACTGCTTGTTTTGGCTTTCACCCGACGGTGTGGCTTACATCTTGATGACGAGGACAATGCCTTATTTTTGTATCTGTCCAGGAGGGACCTAAGTTGACTTTTCTGTGATAAGCAGGAGGACAAGAATAACAGTATATCTGGTGTCCTCTGGGAGTCTCATGGGCTTATAACACATTGTTCAGAACTTTCAGAGTTGAAGTAAAAGAGAACCTTCCTGGAGAGGGGTATGGGCAAGCGGGAATGCACCCTAGAACTGAACGAGAGCATAACATGGAGGTTCCCTACAAGGAACTCCTACAGAGAAGGCCTCCAAATCCAAGGCTGAGATTCAATCTCACTTCAGGAGAAGATCAAGGATAACTCCAACCAAGTTTTCTTAACATTGCTTATTTCACTTCTAGCTCTTCTGTAGGTTCTCTAGACAAGATCCCAAGAATGCAGGAGTGTTGTTTGTTTCAGAAGGTGAGGAGACATCAGAAATCAGCACCCTTTTCCTCAACCAGTCCCAGGGGAGGAGAAGGCTCAGGAGGGAGCCTTAGAGGACATGACAGGGAAGGAAAGTTAACTGGGCTAAACCCTGAAGTTTATGGGTAGAATGGAGGTGGTAATGGGGGTGCCCAGGATGGAGAGTAAATTCTGGGGGCAATCATAGGGTCCTGATCTGTGGTATAGCAATGGCCAGGTAAGGACCCTTTGGCTTTGGACAAAGCCATGTAGCTTCCCTAAGACACAGGTTTCTTATTTTTAGAAAAGGGATGATAGAACTTTGCTGGACTACTGAGATTTAAATGAATAAAGTATATGACAGGGTTTATAAAATCTTGAGTGGTATACAAATATATGCTATCACTGTAACTAGCATAATAGATGCTAAATAAACATAGGCCAGTCAGAACGAATAGGTGATTGAATGAGTGAGTGAAGGAATTAAAGAGTGAGGTGGGGAAGGAGCATGTGCCCACAGATGGTCCAGAGGCCCAGGGTGTGGGCAGAGGTTGTATCTCTGAAAGGACATTGAGTAGGGACTTAGGGCCACACCTGAGAAGCCTCTACTCCATGACCTTGATGTTATTGATTCCCTATCTCCTGAAGGCTAAAGTGCTTGGTCAAGCATCTTCTTTCCCAGGAAGAACTCTTGGGCTGATACTTGGTACTTGGTACTTGCAGCTAATGGAGGGTCCTGTGAGTTCTAGCACCCCAATTAGAGCCTCAAATTGAATTTACTCAAAGGAGGGCATGAGAAACAGAGAAGTCCATCAGATGTTAGTAATCTGGTCAAATGGCACACAGAGCATTATGAAAGCATGTTTAGAGGATGAAGAGACAATTGTACAGGTAATTAGGGAAGACCCTAACACAAATCTAGGATGGAAATAAATACCCAGGAGGAGAATGTAAGCATCATCCACGTTTTATATGAGAGGGCTTTGTCTGTCCCACACACTGTACTTCCTCCTTCCCTGGAAAATAAAATCCGAACATCCTGTTTGGACACTGAAGACTTCTACAGACTGGCCAGGTGGTCTTTCTGTTGTTTTCTCCCACTCTGGGGATCTCACACGAACCTTCTGTCTGCTGCGTGGAGCTGAGTATACCAATCCATTTTACTATGCCACCACCTTGTTCCTTTCTTTCTAGCCCACTCTGTGCCATCCTTAGGACTCCACTCAAACCTTGTCTTCTTCCCACTGGACCAAGGGGTTAAACTTCAACTAGACCTTTTCACTACTCTTTCATTCCTAACCTCCTTATGTTCAGTACCTCTATCCACTACCCACCCCCAATCTGACTTAGGGTTCTCTGCTTGGCATTGTGATTATTTAAATGCCTCACTTTCTTTTTTTTGTGGTGAGCTCTCTGACAGCACTGATTACATTTAACTTCTAATTCCTTGTGTCCCCTAATCCACTGAGCATAGTGCCAGACACATAAGAAACCCCCTGAATTTGATGACTGGTTGGGAAGATAGAGTCTTTAGTGACCAAGTAATAGTTTCTCTGTTAATATCTGAGGCCACATGGACACTTGTGGGGAATTAGACCTTCTCATGCTCTCCAAGGTGACCACAACCTGGCTTCAGCTCCCATCTCCATTTTCTCGCCAGCCCACCCCAGTGAGGCTACACACATTACTGGTTCTTATAGAACAGGCAGTACCTGTGTGTTCCTTCGAGATGCTGCTTGTGGTTTCTTTTGCACTCTACACCTCAATTTCTAACTATTTCCCTTCTGCTCCTGAGGCACAAATTTATAGCCCAGCGTTGTCTCCCAGAGACTGTCTTCCTCAGAGTTATTCCTTTCTCATATGCACCTTCTATTCACTGTGCTTAGTACTCAAGCTTCCATGGTTCTGCTGTGGACGGGTGAGTATTGCCTTTTTCCTGAGCACTTATCAGGAAGGTCTGATGCTCTATTGCACTGTAGCAGAAAGCTGGCTGTATTCAGGTTTGCAGATACGGCATTTGAGTGGACCATGTGGGAAATGCTCTCTTTTGTTAAGAGTATTCTAAAGAATTCTCAAATGCAGAAACATTTTATTCTTAATGTCGGCAATAGCATGTAGGAATGTGCTCTCAGGAGAGGGAAAGTGACTCAAACAACTCCTCTATGAGTGCTTCATGTGAGGGCTCAATTCTCAGCAGAAGCATCATTTTTGGTATGCATGCTAAGCCCAGCCTGAGTCTGGCTATACATAGATTACATAAAAGGTCGTATATAAATGGTGTTGCATAAATAGAAATTTAGAATTTCAAGCAGCAGGGAAATTATAGCAACATATATTATCTTATTTAATCCTCACAGTAATCCCATGAGGTGGGTACTATTATCTTTATTTTGCAGAAAAGGACACCAAGATATAGAACAATTACATAAACTGCCCAAGGTCACTTGGTGAGTAGATGGCTGAGGCAGGACTTGAACTCAGCTTTATTTGAAGGGCTTAGTGTCTGTGCTGTTTGGGAGGTATTTAAACCAAGGATGAAGGGTGCCCTGCCTCAGAGGTGGGGGTGGATAAGGTTGCTTCCACCTCTACAGGTCTATGTTCTTTGGAATGTTCAGGTAAACACTAAAACATGGTGGACCATGCCCTCCAAACCCCTAAGCCAGTGGTTGTCAACCTTCTGGCCCTTTAAATATAGTTCCTTATGTTGTGACCTACCCATAAAATTATTTTCGTTGCTACTTCATAACTGTAATGTTGCTACTGTTATGAATTGTAATGTAAATATCTGATATGCAGGATGATCGACCTTTGTGAAAGGGTCGTTCAACTGCCAAAGGGATCACGCCCCACAGGTTGAGAACCGCTGCTAAGTAATGCCAAAGATGCAATGTTGGGCAGGCAGAGAAACAGGCTCCCTGTTTCCTTTGCAGTTTGTCCTTGCTGTCCCTTTAAGGGTACCTAGACCTTGGGAACCTGAGCAGCTGTGCTGTCTTGACAAAAGAATGTTAAAGGGCCAAATGGAGAACATGAGCTGGAGGCCTCCAATCCGTCTCCTGAGAGCTTCTCAGCCTTTTTTGACCCGCAATTAAACAATCCCCTCTCCTTCCCTGAGAGATCTAGAGATGCTCTGAATTTTGGTGGGAAAGGAAGTGCTGATTCTGAATTCTAAGGTCAGTTTATGAGTCCTCACCAGTCAGAAAGATGCCATTGAGCATTTCTTTCTGTAATTCATGTTAGGCAAGTCTTTTTTGTATTAGGGGGCAGACTCTTTGGTTTTCCAAATGTAAAACTATATTATACTATTGGATATTCTTTCTCAAATCACAAATGCCACCTCTCCCCTCCCCATGGAATTTGACGTGCTCCCCCCCCCCCCCCCCCAACACACACAATTGAGCATCACTGGTCTAGCATCACCCTTATAGCTAAGAGATCAGAGATAGGAATTAATGTGGCCATAATCACACAATGACTTATCCAGTTCCTTCACTTCAGTCCTAGCCAACAAATACCTATGGGACAACTACTAGGTGCTGGTAACCTAAAGGCAGCAGGTGCATCTGCATTTTAAAATCCATCTCAGGACAAGAAACCCCACGACCAAAGGACTGAATGTGTAATGGTAGAATTTGGGTACTGGTGGAATATGTTCTTTTAGTCGGGAATCTTCCAGATAAGACTAAAATCTCACAGTACAGACAAATGTCTGCTCCATCATTGCAGAGAGGGCCTGTCCTGCATGGGCGCCCCGCTTTGAAGATGGCAAAGGGGAGGAGGCTCAGAGACCTAAAGGAACAGCATCACTCTGTCGCCTCTCTCTTGTCAACACCCTCTTCTCCCTGGATTTGGTCTTATACCCTGCCGGCTGTTTTCTTTGTTGTCTTTTCATCCCCACCAAGTTGGGCAGAAGGGTGCCCCCCTCTTATTTCCTCCCATCACCCCCCTCCCCCCCAACCCTGTCCTTGCCAGCACAAGGTTCCATTCTTCATTAATACATTTTAAAGCCAGCACGGAGCTGTTTTCCAGATGTGGCCATGCGCAGACAGTAATTGTGCTCTGTGATCCCTTCCAGCTGCTCCCGCCGCTTGCCAATGAACTCCCCCACCCCCACCTTGCAGCCCCCAGGAGTCCATGTTTGGGGGCTGCAAATTAGGGCAAACGTTGTAAAATGATCATGTGCTACACACGGCCTGCCCCACAAGAATTATGGACTTTATAACTGAGCTAATTGGCATTAGGTCTTGCCTGAAAGGTCAACAGAGTGGCAGAGAAACAGGATCTTTGTAAATTGATCGGCTGGTCCCCCCCTCCTTCATTCCTCCAGCTCCCTTTCCCATTTTGAAATACGGCCTACCTGCCCTGTGGAATTGCTGACTCTTGTAAATTACTGCCTTGACTGTTCAGGACTATGACACATTGTTCCACATCACGTGAAAGGCAGTGGGATGTTGAAGGGGTGCATAATTACACCCTGCAAATTCTTCTACCAGACCACAATCCTCAGCCTTCATGCCCCTTGGTGAAGCGGGCATTGTAACACTCTTGACCTTCACATCAAGCGTGATTGACCTGAAGGTAGCAGAGAGGCTTCAGTTATTTATTTATTTATGGCTCCCAATATGTGTGTTCCTCTGTAGTGACCTTGCCCTTCTGTTGTTTCTCAGCTGGGAACACTTGTATAGCTTTTTCTTTTTCATTCTACAAATGTTTAATGAGCCCATCAGAGTCAGAGTCCAAGACTGATGTTAGGAGGGAAGGAACGTTGTCTTTCTGGAATCAGAGAAGTTATGTTTTTACCTATAAATTGTGCGGATCTTTCAACTCAGGGTGAAATGAATCCTGATGGATTCAAAATGTCTGTGCTCCCCTTCTTCTCCCATCTGGTGCTCACTGTTTGGGGTCAAGCACTGAAAGTCCTTGTTAAAACATATATAGTATCTGGGAGGAATAACTCATTAAACTTTTGGGCTTTACCCCTCTCCTTTTTCTTAGTAAGAGCCCTTGAGAATCCAATGAAAGTTGACCTCATACTGCAGATACTCACATGTATTTCACCTACAATTTTTGGCTGTTTTTGGATCTTTCAAATCCAAGTAGGGATTAATTCCAAGTTATGAGTCCTTGCTCAGTTATCATTATTGACACCCTAGCTCACATGAGTTTATTAGACCCTTCTAGCACAGAGGCCCAAGGAAACAGGGCATAGGCTGATCAATGCAATGGGAAATGTGACAGAAGCAACGTTTCAGTAGCCTACTTTTGGGTCACAACAGGGGAAAAGGGGGCTGAAAATCATCTCACTGAACATGCAGTCTGCAGATCTCATAAATAATGCAAGGTGCATGCATCCATGTACAACTGTTTTTCAAAGGCATGCAAGTGCTGTTGCAACATGAACAATGGACAGATTTAGCAATATGGACCGTGTTTGTCCAATCAAAAGATACTAAAATGGTAACTCTACACTGGGAGGTTATTTAATGCAAACTACGGTCTTTGAGCTGGGAAGTTTGGGATTCCTTGGTCTATTGATCATCACCTCTCACCTGGATTATTCCTTTACTGGTAGCCTGAGCATGCTTCTCCCGCTTAATGTCCCTCTCCCAAGCACTGTAGTCATGGCAGTCCTTATAGGAGATCAAGTCCTCTTAAGCTTACATCATCTCATGGCTGCCATCAAAGTCAACTCCTGCCATGACCTTTTCTGCATTGGCCTCATCTGCTATTATTCTCTCTTTGCTCATTTCACTTCATCTCCTAGCTGCTTCTCAAAATTCTGGACAAACTACTTTCTCACATCTTCTGTACTTGCTGCTCTCTTCTGCTGGTAATGCACCTATCCCAGATATTCTGATAGCTAGTCTTCTTCCCCCTTCCAAGTCACTGCCCACTTGTCCACTCATCTGGGCTGCCATCCCTTTTCATTCTGTTTAACATAGCCACAATTTGTCCCCAGCACTCCTGATCCCTCTTCCAAGCTTTATTTTCCCCACCCAATGCCACCTGACTTCATGTTGATTTGTGTTTGTGTCTCCCCACCAGAATATCAGCTCCTTGAAAATAAAGGGAACACTTGTATTGAGTTCAGAGTGTGTGATGGACACTGGGGGACTAAGAAATATTGAGGGAGGAGGAAAAACCACACACATGCAGGGAAAGGAGGAACATGGGGACTGGAGAGCCCAGCCCTGCTCCCTTCTCCCCTTTGTGGTAAGGGTGCTGGGAACAAGTTACCTTGTCTGTAGCATGGAGAGGGCATCCATTGTCTTTATGACCTAACAGAAGTGTATGGAGCATTTGCTTGGGTCCATTTCATTCTCCTCTATCCTTAATAATCCCCTTAACTGCCATCTGGGGTCAGAAGGCTCTGCCTCCCGTTGGTGGCTGATCTTGACTGAAGGGGAAAATCAAGGAGAGAAGGCATCATTGGGAAAGTGTCTGTAGTTGTCATGGGGAGAGAATGAAGAAGTGTCATTGATAAGGGACAGAGTAGGTCATAAGACCTCTTAAAGGAGTTAGATCCACCTGGATATGACAGGACAAGAAGAGTAGAACAGAGGTGGTTGATAGGATGAGGTAGACACAGACCCTGGCTCGATGGCAGCTGGCTTGGTGGGGAGTAACCCTAACTTCAGGTCTCCACCATCCTTTCTCCCACCACATGTAAACACAAGGAGGCAGTTGAGTCTCTTTCTGAACTAATAAATCAAAAGTATCCATTACCAATGTTTCTCTGCATTGCCTGAATCGTCTAACATGTGGATCAAGGCCCCCTTTAATTTTTCTTGTGCTAGAATTGAACTCTGAGCCCCAATCCAGCCCATGGGCCAGATTCTAAACTAGATTCTGACACTTGCTTCTCCTTGGGGTTGGTCCTGATACTGAGGTCTCTTGAATTCAGTGTTTGCCACTGAGAATCACTGTGGTATATAAACCCTCTTCATCCTGCCACCTTAAAATAGGGGGAGCAATCAGATGGGATACAAATAAATGATTTCCTTTAAGAGCTCAGTTTCCCCTGATGTCACAGTGTTCTTCATCCTTTATGCTGTGTTGTTATGACTTATGTCCCTCTAGTAAAGGTGTATTCAGCATGCTGCCCAGCCAAATCCATCCCGCCCAGGAAAACCACAGTGACATCATGAATGAATGTGGTCCCTAGATGCCAGGACCTCTTGGATAAGGCAGAAAGCATCACCTTCATTTAGGGTCAGAGTTCACTCAATGTCTCCAGCCTGCACCTTTGACCCCTGGATCTTGAACCAGAGACTAACTAGCCACCAGCTTCTGTTAACTACTCATGTTCTAGATCATTTCTCTGGCATTTAATTTCCTAGGGGATGTTGACACATGTCCCTCCTAGTCCTTGCCTATTTATCTCGATCTGCTCTCTGGCACCAGACCTTTTGAATGCCTGATCCACCATGCTGCCATGGGCCTGGCTAACTCCCTCACTCCTGTGATTACTTCGTGCTGGTAGACCCCAAGGTAGAGTGTGACAAAATATCCATGTTCCACAAGGTGACGGTCAGATGGAAAAGTGAGCTTCCATCTCTGAGGTGTAGTATAGATGACAGTAAATGTGGGAAAACCCAGCCTAACATAGTAAAGCCAGTCTGGCAACATCTGCAGCCATCAGACACCTGAAGTGTCAACTTTCATGGTCATCACCCTTCCCCATTTGGGTCACCTTTCTTCTCTCGAGCACATGCACACCACTATCTCCTTCTGGATATTTTCTGCTCTCCCAATGTCTTCAACTCATAGCCCCCACACATAGTCATCGAATGGACTCATCTCCCTTTCCCTGCCTCTCCATCTAGGAGAAGAAATGCCAGAGAGCTTTCCCAAGCCTGGGCTAAAATTGAGATCCTGTTAGCATCTGCTGAGAAGAGGCTTCCCCCAAGTGGCCTGGGCACTCTTGTTCCAATAGCAGCAGATATGTTCTTGGCGGTGAGCTCCCAACCCTCAGGCCCCAACTGCGGCAGCTCTGTGCTTTGAGCATCACACTGCAGCTTTTCCTTCAGAGGTTTTCACAAGTTCAGAGCAGTCTTGGGTATTGGGGAGTTGAAATTATTTTTACCCATGTGCAGCTGAAATAGCCATCTGCCATCACACCGCCCAATTCCTCACTGTGTTGAAAATCCATCTGGAGTTCTTCTTTCTTAATTCTGCAGATTAAAAAAAATTAGTGTCTTGGTGCAATGGAAGGTGTCATGTCTCCATGTGTTTTCTGCCTACAGTGGAGCCTGTCCTAGGGTAGAGGGTACATTTATGGCTACTTGTTGCTTGGTTTAAGCCATACTAATTAGTTATTGGTTCTAGACCCATGATTGTCCCTTTCTCTAGGAATATGTATCTTTCTGAATCTAAATAATAATCCAAATCCCAGCTCACATCACCTCTTCCACAAAGGCTTCCTAATTACTCTAGCCCCTCTTTTCTGACATTTCCATGGTGGAAATGAACACCTCTGTAGCACATAGTTCTTCATTTTCTTCCATTTGCCTCAGCTGTGCTGGTTTTGTACCTCTCAGTTCATGACAACTGGGACTGTGCCTCATGTTCATCTTGAAGCTGCCACAGAACCCAACCCATAGGGCCCTCAATAAAATGTTGGAATGCCCTTTAACTCATTTTCCTCCTTCATGGATCGTCATATCCTTCCTTAAACAGCTCAGATTTTCACAACACTCCAGCTCCTATAATGTCAATTAAATTCTCCAGATTCAATATAGTGCAACATTCTTTCTGCTTTGCCAAAGGTCTCCATGAGCACTAGAGTGGGGGATTAGTAACTCACACCCCATTGCCTACATGATGACCAGCTCAAGGAGATGCTCAATGAATGGTTTTGATTTAAATTAAGATACTTCTGATGGTGGAACCATTCAGTTAATAAGCATCTACTAGAATCCTAATAAATGCCAGGCCCTTTGGCAGGCACTGAGGATTGAGTGATGAGTAAATCATGGGCCCTACCTTCAAAGAGCTCACAGTAGATTGGAGGCAATAGGTGGGGGGACACATCTGCATTTGAATATGATTTCAGAGGAGGGAGAGAAAAACTCATGGGATTTTAAAATTTTGAGATTTGAACTTTAAGTTTCAGGAAGAGGATGCACAGAGGCATGGAAGTGGGAACAGTCTGGTGGCTCCAGGGAGCACCATGGTTCTGTGTAGCTGAGGGATAGGAAACATGGGCAGTGTTGAGAGGTCGGCCTGGAAAGCAGGAAGCCAGGGTGTGAGCCCTACCCTGCTCAGCTGGAGACTCCCATCAAGGTTTCCTGGGTCATTTGTTACAATTGCGTGCATTTATCTAAGCTTTTCTTTGGTAATGACATCTGTGGGCTGTCCTCCTCTAGGTCGATTCACCTTACGTTGTCCATTTCCATCTTTCTGTATAGGGTTTGGTGTTGTTGATATCCCTCAAGCTCCCTCAATTGTCCTCAGACCCCTTTAAAAAAACAAGACACATATGGAAAAATATTTGGAAACTAGGAATTTGGAGATATATCCATCTCCTACCTCTGGGACTTTGGACAATTTCGTTAACTCCTCTGAGCCTCAGTCCTTTCACCTGAAAAATAGGGAAAATAGCACCAGACCCACCCACTAATTGGGTGGCTGTAAGCTCAACTATAACAATAGATGTAGTAGAGACAGGGAACACAGAAAGCTCAGCCCAAATGCAAGGGCAGATTACCCTGAAGGAAGGAGACAGCCGCTCCTTCCTCCCGCAAAGACTCCCTCACCAGGCTGTACAAACTTCAGTGGGGCCTCTTGGTTTCCCATAGCAACTCGCCTTCTCATCCCACTGGCATTTTTGCCTTCACATAAGGCAGCTCTTGCTCATTAGGCATAACAAATTACCCACGCTCCACTGGGGTATAGATGGAAATCTGTGAGGTAGAATAGATTTCTTCTCCTTGGCCTCCCTCCCTCTCCCTTTTCATGTTCACAAGTGTCTCCGGAACAAGCTGTCTCCTGTCTGGGGAGGGCAGAGGCGAGGCCCCGCAGAGGCGTGTGCAGGATTGGAGGAGGCAGCTGCTCCAGCCTTTTTCCCAAATGCTTCCTGCAGCTTGGCTGGCTCCGGCCCTGCCATGCTTGTAGCACATCTGAATCTCTGTTGTTTGCATAAATTGTGAGTCCAGCACATCTTAGCCTTCATTGGAAGCACCCTAATTTATTCGCTTCAGGTATCCATTGAGGGCAGAGCGTGGATGGACCAGAAGACAAGCTCTCATTTCTTGAAGTACTCCAATCTAGAGAAGGCGAAGAAGCCCCTTGTAGTCACATTTCCAGCCCTTAGAATTTTACTTTCACTCACACCCCATTATTGGCATAATGCATAGCCCAAATCCTGGCGTGAAGCAGAGGAAATTGGTATCCTGGGAAGGAAAACAGGGCAGAAGCCAACTTATGGCATGATTATAAGATGATCAAGAGTGCTTCTCTCTCCATTCTCAGGGGTCCCTTTTCACCTTCATGTAGCTACATGGGCCTTTACAATACCCACTGTAGATGCCCAGCAAGCTCTCCAGGCCTGTGTCCATAGTCTAGGGTCTCATGCTTTGACTCCATTTAAGTCACCATCAAGGAGTGGGACGGTCACTAAATGATGAGTTGGAGATCTGCTTTCCATTTGTAGGCTAAGTGCCATCACCTGTCCATGCCTCAGCTTGGATACAATAAGGGCTCTGAATTGAGGTGAACTGACTCCATCTGGCTTTAAAGTTTATGGTTCTTTGACCTGCTTTCTCTACTATTCTTTTCTCCTAGTCAACAATTATTTTTCCTCTGGTCATTTTCCTTGGGATCTTGGCCTTCACTGAAGGGAATCTTGTTCAGATGCTTTTGGGAAAGCTAATGTGGTGGTGGTGAGGGCACAAAGGCTTCTTCAGGCAGCCCCAGGCCCACCCTCTCACCCCCATTCTCAGCCCTGAGCCTAAGGTGACACCACATGTCAGGCCTGCTTCCTCCTTTTCGCAAGCTCCCACTGGACACCTGTCCCTGAATTCACTGCTGTCTTGGCTCATTCGCTCATTTTGACTTTGGTGACCCTATCTTATAGGAACAGATTAGAGAATTCTCTGACACCTGAAATCAAGTTGGCACCAGGATGAGCCCTTAGAAGGTTCTTCCTAGTAATCTTCTGAATAGTTGATTAGTTAAAAAAAAGGCTCCAATTTCTGGGCTACAAAGTCTTATTTGAATCCTACCTACCCTGTCCTTCTTTCAGTGTTTCCCTCTCCTGTCTGCTCTGGGACAGCCCTTTTGTTCTTACACCTAATCCAGACCCACCTGGCCCTCCTAGACTTCTCATTGCCAACCTGCTATGCATCCCTCTGTTCTCCAAAGTCCCTCTTCTATAAGAAGTCTTCCTTGGCCCCACCAACACACAGTGTATGTCAACTTTTTTTTCTTGATTAAAACCCCTCGTAGTTATATATACGTTTTACAAAGCATTTTCATGAAGTCACCTCATTTTATCATCCCATAGACATTATCATTCCAAGTTTAAAGGTGAGTAAACTAAGGGTCAAGGCTGTCATCAGAAGGCTGACATAGGGCAGGACGGGGAGTCAAACACAGCTCCTGGGTCCAAAGCTAAGAGCTCTAATAGTTAAAACATGGGCTGTGAAACTCATGCGTCTGTGGGCATTCCCATTGTCTGGCTCAGTTTATTCCAAAGCATATTAGTTTATTCTATATTCTATATTTCTGCAGGATGAGACAGACTGGGAAGAGAGTTGAGGAAAAGGAGCATGGGTAATGAGGCATCCGGAATTTCAAGGACACGAAGTCAGGCTTCAAACGTCTCTGAGAAAATTGTTCCAGAGCAGACATGTTAAGGCGGGGGGTTGGCGGGGGGGAGATCTGGCCCTCTAATGTTCAAAGCAAAGGCTCTCTAACCATGATGAAGACCAGGAAAAAAATTTATTTGTGCTTCTTAAACCAAAATCAACAAACATCTTGTGTTTTTTTTTCCTGCTTTAGCTTTGCTCAGATGGCAATAGTCTAGGTCTTGTAACTATTATGAACAGGTTGATCTGGTAGCTGCCTCTATTCCAGACAAGAAGAAGCCCTGAACCTCTTGATCCGTGTCCTAACCAGGAACTGATTAGACAATGCCTCCTTCTCAGGTTGGCTTGAAAGGATCCAGGAACCAAGATAGAAAATGGATTAGCTCCTGGGTTGAGAAGGCTGGGCATGGTCTGCTATGTCCCTTTGACCAGTAGCAAGAGCAGCCAGCCTGCAGGAGGAATGGGAATTCAGGTAGATCTTGCTTTGAGCACATCTAAAAACATCCAAGAGAATAAATAAAATTGCCTATCGTTGAGAGCTTAATATATATGGGGCACTATGCAAAGAATTTACATAAATTGTCTCATTTGTATCTCCATCACAAACTCATGAAGTAGTTTCTATTATTGTTCCCATTATACAGATGAGGAAACTAAGACTCAGAAGTTTAAGTAATATGTCCAAAGTCAGTAACTAGTCAGTGGTAGAACTGAAATTAGTCTGGCATCAAAGATAGGCATAACTATTTAGCTCTTTGGCATTTTAGGGTTCAGAAAAGATTGCTTTGTAAAAGAACCTGCCCACCAGGCTCCTTTGCAAAGTGAGAGCTCTCCTGTTGCAGTTGATGCTGACTGAGCTTCCAGAGCCGGTCAGAGGGGGAGACAAGTCAGGCAAAGGCAAGAAAAGGCTCCGCCCAGGGCTTTTAGAGATGGAGTTTGATTTGATTCCCTTCAATGCCATTTGACCCAATTGAACTCAGTCCCCGTGTGTTCTGTACTTACTGTATGTCAGGCAGCTTTCTGTCATGGGGATTCTCAAGTGAAGCCAAGTCAATCCAGAAATTATTTTCATAAACTTAAAAGTTTGGTTTGGTTAATCTTTGGTTCAGCAATTCTTCTAGGAGCTTATTCTAAGAATGTGATCTTGAAAGCCTAAGAATATTTGCTATGAAGATGCTCCTCTTTGTTTTTTAAGCAGTAAAAGGCAATCTAAGTGTCTCAGGGCTAGGGGCAGGCATTGGATGTGTCTTATACAGGTGGTGATAGCTGTAAGGATGCAGTGACTAGTCTGGCAAGACTGAAACCAGTCAGTACAGTATCTTTAGTTCCACCAGGGATATGCCAAAGGTTGCCAAACTTTGCCTCAGTTATATTTTGACAGCACCCTTAGGCCAAAATAAATGTCTCATGTAAGTATATAAGTCCAAATAAACTAATAAGTATTTGTGTCCTAACAATTTACTAGCTGTCTGAAAAAATATTACATATATATTGAAAGAAAAAATAATATTTATATTTCATTCTTCAATAATAATAATAATTAATTACAAAGGACATGTGTGTACCTGGTGAGGATTGCACTCTTATGCAAACCTTGGAATCAGATTGGCACCTCCAACCTCATTTCCTATCTCACATTGATTGTTGTATGGTACTTTCTTTTTAACACAGCACCAATAAAAATCCAGCTTTGCCAATATTATATGTGGCTTGATCTAATGTTGAAACTTTGAACTCCATCAAGCTGGCAATTTGGGCAATATTTGACAGTATTGAGTATCAGAGTATGCTCCTGGATCATTAAAAACACTGCAATGCTCTTGTGGGTTCCTTGTGGTATACTGGGGTTCCTTGGCACACAGTTTGAGGACTGCAGAAATATGTTCTCTTCCATTTTGCTGAAATAAACTGCCTTCTTTGTCTCTTTTGGTCTAGCTTT
Organism: Murina feae; assembly: GCA_004026665.1. Classification (NCBI taxonomy): domain Eukaryota; kingdom Metazoa; phylum Chordata; class Mammalia; order Chiroptera; family Vespertilionidae; genus Murina; species Murina feae. The sequence goes on along the minus strand of PVJC01001978.1, from coordinate 65,145 downwards.
TGATGGACATGTGAGTATAAGAAATGTTTCACCTCTCTCTTGATTGTAGCAAAAGAAAATCAGCACAAGAGCATGATAAGTAGCAACTGATCCTCAGCTGCCATTTCAGGATGGCCATAGGGCATGATGGGGACTGAGGCACATAGAGAGCACAAGTTCCATCTAAAAAGGGCAGCTTTCACTCAGCTCTATCCATGTTACATGATAGAAATGTGGCATTATCATTTTTTAAGAAAAGCAGAAAATAGAGACTTTTATGTGAAGTCTCCCAATGTACAGATATTGGCAACTAATTCCAACATATCATTTATAAGTATTGGGTATGTCAACACTATGCTGCACACACAAAAAGCATGTCTATAGGTGGTGTTTTGCCTGAGAGTCACCAGTTTGGGACACATAATGAGTTATCATTAATTAACTATTAAAATGACAGTATTGATAAATATGTAATCACATGGGAAAATGTTCACTATATATTAAGTAAGCAAAGGTAACTAACAAAAACCATGGTATCGTTTTTATGAAAGCTACTTCTGAGTAGTGAGAGGACTAAAGGATATATAACCACGTGGTTAAAATCTTTATTTCTGGTCAGGGACTCATGGGTGATTTAACTTTTTTTTTTGCTTCTCTAAGTTATTTTTACAATAACCATATATTGCATCCATCTTTTTGTTTTGCTTTATATTCTTTTCTCAAAAATGAAACTTAGAACAACCACTGCTATGAATAAGACATTATTAGGTACAAACACCAATGCAAATCAAAGTCATATAAGAAACGATCTCTTGCTTTTGTAGAAGCTTATTAATGAACCACATATTACCAATGATGTGTTAATTGAAAAAATGAAGGCAGAGTTGCATGACTATATTTATATCTAACTTGCTTCAGGGGCTCAGAATAGCAAGGGGATTGGAGAGTGGAATGGCCATGGAAGAAAGCTGTATGTGGGGTTCCCAAGACCACTCCCAGGTTCAATGGTTTAGGACTCAGCAAAGAGCTGTATCCATGGCTAAAATTTATTACAGCGAAAGGACACAAAGCAAAAGCAGCAAAAGGAACAGGCACACAGCAGTCTGGAGGAAATAGACACAAGCTTCAAGGGTCCTCTCCCAGGGGCGTCACACAGGATATGCTTCGTTCCTCTAGCACTGAAAGTGATAACACACGTGCAGTGTCCTCTTCCAGGGAAGCTCATTAGAAACACAATGCCCAGTGTTTTCACTGGGAGCTACAGACACGCTCCACCTAACCTAGCATGGACCTGAATTCCAGACACCCAAAGAAGCAAGCAGTTGCTCAGCATAAACCACATTTGTTTGCACACACAGTTCAGGCACAGGGAGCCCTGCTGACCAGTTAGGGAACGGGGGAACTTTACTGAAATCCGAGTTCCTAGACACCTGCCTTGCAAGCAAGTCTTCCTACAGGTGGCAGCCTCAGGCCTGCTATGTTACCTACTTTCTGCACAGAAGCCTTCATGGGGGAGGAGAAATGCAGAGAGAAAAAGGGGAAGTGTTCCCTGTGTGGCCCATACTCACAAAACCAAACTTCTTTCAGGAGTCAGAGAATCGTCAGATTCCATGAAAATCATCTAGACTAGTACTTTCCAAGGGGCAAGCATACACCACTAGTGGTTGGTATGCAAGAATATTTTAGGCCATTTATGGGTGACTATTTCATATTTTAATGGTCATATATTTATTTGATTTTGTTATATATAATAGAAACTTAATAATAATTAATATTTTATAATATAGATATTATGTATATATGTGCATATATATGTATCTCTACCTAGCTATCTGTCTAGTCACCTATCTTCTTTGTAAAACCCTGACACCATAGGTATTATTAGGGTAAGGCTAATTTTTTAAAAATGTGGGTCAGTTTAAAGACAAATAGCAAGGAATAAATACATATAAAAAATTAAAATTGAACAAAAATATGAAATAATATTAAATGTTAAATAAATAACAGCTCTGGGTCCAAGGTCACAACCTGTTGTGAAGAGTAGAATAGTGAGCAAATGGCTGATGCGATTAGTCCACCCATTCTCATTGTAGAAAACTCACTATCACATTTTTGCTTTCATTATAACTCTCCTGGTTTCATATATTTCACCTAGAAAGTAAGAGACTTAATCTAAACCTGTAGATCTACTAGACAGTACCCACTGATTCTATGAGATGGAGCCATGTAGGTCAGTGGGGAAAGAGCACAAACACTCCTGTCTCCAGCATGGCCGTGGACCCCAATGCTCTTTCATTCCCATTTGTACTCTCCTATGAGAAGGCCCCACTGTGCTCTAGGTCTCCTGAGCTCATTTCTCTCCCAATCCAGAGACTTCGATGACACATTTCTCCTTCTCTCCCAGCCCCAGCCCTTCCTCTCGTCACTCACACATTCTATTTCTTGCCTCCTTGGACTGCAACCGAACTGAATTTCTCATCCTTAGCTTCTTAACCACAAGGGCCTCATGGCGTTTCTGCTGTGTGCTCAGCTCTGTGCCAGGTGCCAAGATGGAAAAGAAAGGAAGACGCCGGCCCTGGCTGTCAGGGAGCTCCCATTCTGGCAGGATAGATAAGGCCTCTGAGTACCACTGGGCTTACTAACTCCCCAAACCAGCCTCTGAACCACCCTGAATGTGGTGTGTTTGGGACAGACACTGTATGAGGTCAAAGGAGGCCTCTGGGCTATGGGGGTAAGGGTGGGTTAGAGGATATGGCTGGAAGGAAAGGAGTAGGAGACCAGAGAGAGCAAAAGTCTGAAGAAAGATACAAGGCTGGCCAAGGGGAACAGGAGAGCCCGGGGGGAGTGAGGTGGGAGGAGGGTGTAGGGGTTGCTTCACTCTGCAGTCTTTAACCTGCTATTAAATTTGAGGAAGCAAATGGGTGTAGCAGCCAACCTGCCCCCTCAGTCACCTCATCAGACACGAATTGCCCAGGATTAAAAAAGAAAAAGAAAAGGGAAAGTCCTCATTATATGGTTGGAAATCCTCCTACCAGAGATAAAATTTTATGAGTTGCCTATTGCTCAACACCCCGTATTTTTGACATCCCCTGTTTCACATACAGTATTTTAAACACATGAGACATAGACATTACTGTGTGTTTTATTTTTTTACCCTTTCATTTTTTTTTTCTTTCTGTCATGGCTTAGTGGGTAGCTCTGAAGTTTTTAATACTGAAGGGCCCATTTCATGTTATTTATTACCCTGCTTGCGTGAAAGCTGAGGCCTATAAATCGTCAACACAGGCCGTCTAATTCCAGCAACTGCAAAGCTTCGTCACATGTAATTAAAAGATCCCAAAGCCATTGGAATGTAATGGATTTGGAAATGACACCATGGGGGCATGGGGAGCAGGCCCAGGAAGGGGCAGCAGTATTTCAAAGGCTCTCCTGCATGGTCTGGGATCAATGGAGCTACGGGCTGGGCTCCAGCAGGGCGGGCTGCCTGGGGATAGAGGCAGGGTCTGCATTGGATCTGATCCTCAGGTTTGAGGCCACACCATTACATTTCCCACCTGTGGGAGGCGCATCCAGTCCTCAGCCTCACAAGCTCCTTCCATTGGGCCTGCTGAGGTGCCACCTCTGATAGCAGTGAACACCTACACCCTGGAGGGAGGGTTTCTAGAAGCCCACATCACAAACAGCCGACAATCAGGAGCGGTCTTCACAGTTGTTCTCTTATTCTTGGTCCCCAACTTTCTCCCTAAAGCTCTTTCTGAATGTTCTAGACCTCCCATGGCTGCTTTTAAATGATTCCATATTTTGCTATGAGGTTTCCTGGAACCCCCATATCCACCCAGAGTTCACTGCTTCTCCCTTTGGGCTCCCAGGGCACCTGATCTATTCAGTTTGGGAACATGAGATGGTGCTGGGTACGGTTATTTGCTTACTTGGCTGCCTCACCATCCCTGAGAACTCTTCAGGGACAAGCACTGTGTTCAAGCTGTCTCTGACCCCAGTGACCTTACACAGGCCTGTCACATAGTAGGTAGTCAGCAGCTATGTAGCAGAAAGAAGGAGACAGAAGATAAAAAAGAGAAAACAAACAAAGGACAAAGGGAAAGAAGGAAGAAAAGTAAAAAAGAAAGAAGGAAGGAAGGAAAGAAGTAAGTAAGTAAGGGAGATCTCATTCTATTTCATGGTTTAAATAATGTAAAAACAAAATTCCAAGATGAACCCCAGTGATCTCCACCTCCTGGCATTCATATTGAGTACCTGCCACATTGTGCCGGGGTTGGTAGTTGTGACTAACAGCATATGGCAGAAGTATGGCATGCCACTTTTGAGAATAGGTTATAAAAAAGTCTGCAGCCTCTGTCATTCTTTCCTCTCTCCTTCTCTCTTGAATTAGTTGCTCTGGGGAAGCAAGCTGCCATGCTGTGTGAGCAGCCCTGCAGGGAGGCCCACAGGTCAGGGAACTGAAGCCTCTGACCAAGAGCCAGCCAGGAACTGAGGCCTGGCAATCAGGTGATGGGCTTGGAAGTGGATTCTCCAGCTCCAGGTGAACCTAACAATGACTGCAGACTCACTGAGCTGCTCCCAGATTCCTGCCCTCAGAAACTGTGTGAGTAAATGAGTGTTATTTTAGGTTGCTAAGTTTTGGAATAATATACCCCACAGTTATAGATAACAAATGCCATCTATATGTTGATGCCCACCAAATTTTTATTTCTTATTCAGAACTCTGTTGAATTGTATATCCAACTGCCTCCTTTCAATCTCTGTCCTACATCCCAAACTGAATCCTGATCATTCTCTCATTTCAGTTGGTGGCAACACTTACCTGGATGCCAGCTGTAGCCTCTTATCTGCTTTCTGTCCCCTCCCATGGCCACTGAAGTCTATTTTCTTCACAGCATCAAGTGACAGGCCCTGCTAAGGCCAGGACTCAGGGAATGCATTTGCTGCTATGACTTTGCCTCAACTTCACTGTTCTCACAATCCAGCAAACCTGGATCTTCTTATGTGTGTGTGTGTGTGTGTGTGTGTGTGTGTTTTGCTGCTATTCACATCCAGTCACTCTGCTTTTTACACTTTTTCATGGGCTAAATCATGTTTCCCCAAAAGATCTATTGAAATCTCAACCACTCAGTACCTTAGAAAGAAACCTTATTTGGAAATAGGATTGTAGCAAACCTAATTAACTAAGTTAAGATGAGGTCATACTGGAGGAGGGTGGGCCCTTAATCCATTTAGACTGTCCTCTCAAGAAGACAGAGACACACAGAGAGAAATATAAAGAGAGAGGCAGAGATTGAAGATATACATCTACAAGTCAAGGAACGACAATGATTGCTGGCCATCACCAGAAGCTAGGAGAAAGGCAGGGGTTGAATTCTCTCAGTGCTCTGAGAAGGAACCAACCCTGCCAATATCTTGATTTCAAACACTTAGCTTCCAAACTATGAAAGAATACATTCCTATTGTTCTCAGCCACTTAGCTTGTGGTACTTTGTTATAGTAGCCCTAGGAAACTAATACACGTTGTGCATTCAACTTTAAGACCATTCCACTTGTGCCTCAGAATCTGCTCTCAGCATTAACAGACTATTAGGACACACTATCTTTGGCTCTTTCCAGGTTGTTTTCCCTCTTACACATAATACAATGAATCTCATGTCATCCAGGAAGCCCTCTAAGACAGCTTAAAAAGTAAGAAGTTAATGGTCTTAGCAACCCTGTATTTGAAGGTTAAAGTCTGGAATACTTGGCTTCTTTACCCACATTTAGTGTGAAATCTATTGGCTTAAGAAAATGTAGAGTGTCTATTTTATTCATTTGTTCTTGACTTGCTCATTCATGGCCATATTGTCTCTCTGATTAAATCTCCTCAGATGACAAAAAGCAGATCTGTCTCTTTTAATGCCTATAGCTCCAAGTTCAACGATGCTAAAGAAAACAGACTCATGCTGCTGGATAAGGATGGTTTAGTAAGTAGGGGGCTGCTTCACTTCTCTTCTTTTCTTATTTTATAGATGAAGAAACTGAAGCCCAGACAGGAAGAGTGACCCCCCCCCCCCAAAAAGATAAAGAACTACCAAACGTTTCTATTTTGCCTCCATATAGAATTGTTAACACTGAGGCTTTCATTCAAAGTCAAATAGTTGGAGTATATCCCCAGTGCTTACACAGTCATTGCTGACCACGGACTCAGAGCTAGGTTAAAAGCCCAGCCCCATCACTATTTATATGATCTTGTGCAAGTTATTTAACCTCCCCTAGCCTCAGATTCTTTATCTGAGAAATGAGGATGGAAGTACAGATCTCAAAGAATGTCACTGAGGAACTGAGCCTGTGTACTGCGGCGTATCAAGAAACCTAATGTCTTAACTTTTATTCCCATCACATTCTCCAGACGAGAAAAAGGTAGAAACAAATTATATTTTCAAAAAAATCTTTGTCTATTTGTCACATTCAGCTCAAGTTGGAAAAGTTGTCAGAAATAATAGAAGTGTGAAAAGTAATCTATCTCAGCCTTGTCATTAATAGCAAGCGTTACACAGTGCTAACGAGATCCTTCATCAGCAAACCAAGGTCCCATGATATTCACTAGACTAGACTGAGAATAAAAAGAAAATGGAAATCTGACATTTTGGAACAGTTTCCAAAAAACTGGATCATAAACAGGAAGTGCTTTCCGGTTGCCTCTTTGTGAGGATCAGATATCATAGCAGATGGGAGAGAGGACTAGAATTACAGACACGAAGCAAACCTTGGGTCTCACTAACTGGCTAATTCATTTAACCAGAATGCCTTATTTCCTGAGAGACCCAGTGAATTCAGATTTTACAAAATGCTAATATTTTAAGGGTAGTTTTTTTTCTTTCCATCAATGTCTGCCAGGATGTCCTGTGGTGCAGTGAATAGCATACTAGGCTGAAAAATTGTATCAGGATTTAGGACCCAACTCTACCAATAACTGACCAGGAACTAGCCAGTTCCCCTGTGTAATCTCAGGGTTACCCTTTATCTAATGCAAGGTAGGAGTAATGACCTCTGAGGTCCCTACATCTATTATTTTATATATTCCCGCTCCATTTTTAACTCTTTGCAAAAGTCCCACAGCCACCATGAAGGCCCAACTTATCCCTTGTTTGACCCTGAACAAGTAGCTATAAAATGTGAGAGTCGGACCAGATAAACTCTAAAGTTCCTTTGAGACTTGACATACTATTGTTTTAGGAGTGCACTTCTTTACTATTATTATTTTAGTACCTCATTAATTCAGAGGCCAGACTAGTAGCAACTTGGACCTTGGACCCCATGTGCAAAAATCTTCCAAACAATGAAAATAGCTCCTCACAGAATTTATTGTAAGTAAAGCCCCTGCACTTTCCTTTCTCCTTAGGCTCTTATGCAGCATTTTATTGACTCTTATTCAACAAATAATTCCAACTTGTTTAATCACAGGTAGTTGTCAAGGCTTAGAGAAGGTTAGAAATGGAGAATTAGAACTGAGAGTGGGTAGGATAGCCATTAGTATTAGGAAAAAATGCAGCTGATAATGTGAGATGAAAAAGAAAAACTCTTTAGGTCCAATAGAATGACATTATATTAGGGCAGGTCTCAAGGAACTTGGTAGAAAATACAGAGATCTACATATATTTTTCTACATATATATTTTTTCTCTTCTTGCAAAAAATGGAATAAATTAATTGAATAATTTATGTAATTTTTCTGCTGTTGCTAGTTTTAGGTGGGAACTTGTCCTCTTGTTTTTCTCTTAAGCTATTTCAACAACATCATCTATAACAAGTAATACATCTAAGGGGATATGCTGTTAAGATTTTAAGAGACGAAAAATGAGACCATCAAGGTGACTTTTTCTCCTACTCATCTTGTCTTGGATTTGCATATGTTGTCTCTTCAACACTGAGAGGTGCCGTATAAGGACTTAGGATCCTATTGTTCATCAGAACATGGACAAATCTGCCATCCCAGAACAGAGAGCCAAGCTGTCTTTTCTTGGAGGATTCTTGGGAACAGATACTAGCTGACCTCAGCTCTGCCATTCGCCAGCTGCATGAGCTTGGGCAAGACATGCCCTTCCCTGGGCCTCACTTTCCTGATCTATACAATGAAGGCTTTGGTAGATTCTCCCTCAGACTATTGCAGTTCTGAGGTTTTATGTTTATAACTTTCCATTGTTATCCATCCCACATCTATTATTCTGATTTCAAGAATCTTCTTCCTGCCCAGTATCTCCTCCTTTAATTACATTTCCTCTATTTGTGTTCTGTGTGGGGTCATGGCAAACTTTACAGCAATTCCCTCCTTGCCTGTAAAGTTCCTGTTCCAGATAATCGTAAAAGATGGAGAAAGTTAAAACCCACCCCTTTAGCCTGGCCTGTATGGCCTGTGCAATCTCGCTCCCTTCTGCCTGACCACAATGCATTTGTTTCCCTTTCCTCTTCTGTGCAGATTTTCTGTTACAGCTAAATCAGATATTCTACCCACCTCCTCCTCTTCACGGCTCAGTTCTCTAATATTATCCACTGTGTGACTCTTTGCTGACCTCTCAACTTCACTTCAATATTGCTTCTTATCTAAAGCACTAGTTTGGCCCTAGTTTTTTTTTTTTTTTTTTTTTCCATTACTGGATTTTCTGGTTAGTTTCTTTATCGTCCCAAGCAAATTACAAGCTACTTGACTCAGTATCAGGTGATACTTGCCTCTATGCCCCCACAGTGCCAAGCACAGTTAGCCTTGGTAGGAATGTCCGGTAGGGTCAACTTATTGGAAGAGCCCATCTTCCAATTAGGCACCAGAATTAGAAACTGACATTTTATGACAATGTCAAAGCATCCTGACAATGATTGCTAGTCTTGTCACACATGGTAGCCTCAGATTACACCAGCAAAGAGAATTTAGAAAAAAATATTTTTAATTGATTTTAGAGGGAAAGGAGAGGGAGAAAGAGACAGAAACATCAATGATGATAGAGAATCATTGATCGGCTGCCTCCTGCCCACCCTCTACTGGGGATTGAGCCTGCAACCCAGGCATGTGCCCTGACTGGGAATCAAACTGTGACCTCCTGGTTCATATGAATTGACCCTCAACCACTGAGCTACACTGGCTGGGCAAGAGAATTTTTTTTTTTTAATTCCCTTCAGCTGGATAGGAAATCCCAGTGACTGTAAACCATGAGGGGTCACTGTTGGGAAAAGAATAGTTGTACAGGCTAAAATTTGCTATACCGAAGACCCGCCTTGCATAAACCATTACTTACATGTGCAATATCAGTTTATTTTCTCTGAAACTGTTCTCATATAGGAAAGAACATCTCAATACCTTATGCCTTCTTTCTTCATTTAACCAAATAAAATGATGCATTTGTTGACCATTTATAATTTTTGATTCCCCCTTTACAAATGTCCTTTGAACGAGTGGGTTGATTCTGATGAGACTTGTGTGATATTAAAGAGATCCAAGATGTACCTTGAATTCCATCATGTCCCAGCAAACACTTAGAAACAAATGGCTGCCACCAACTGTGTCAAAAATGGCATGTCTGTCACCAACTTGAATTTGTATAATTGGAAATTTAGAGTTGCCAGTGCATTGGGTGTGGTCATGGGCCACAGTTCACCTAGGACACTATCAGAATATATACCCCTGGTCTTCTGAGTCTTATAAAAAATATGAAAATAATTCTTGAGTAGATTTATAAAACACTAATTGGAATGCACAGCCAGTTAAGTTTGTGAGCATTTGAAATTATCACGGGTAATATAAACATATTTTCATCACTAGTGTTTAATAAAAGTGATTTCTGTGTCCATGCCAAGGGCTTTGGCACATGTTCAGTGCAAGTCAAAGGAGTTTATGGCTAGTAATAAAGGGAAATGGAGCCAAGGAATATCCCTAGGGGGCCTGGAAGTGGTTGGAGAAGGGACATTTCTCAAGACATGCAAGGTAGAGTGTACCAGCAGCACTATAATCAATCATTTATGGCAAGCATAATCCACCTGACCCTTCCTGGGAGAGAGATGTGGGAAAATGGGATGCCAAGGCTGATCCAATGAAGTCAATCCTTATCTCATTTGCTTATTTCTATGATTAACTTCAACTTATTTTCCTTGCTTCATCGTCAATAGAAACCACATTTAAAGAACCCCCAGGTATGTGTAAAGGAGATTTAAAAGGATGGGCAGGAGAAGAAGGAAAGATATTTAATGCCATTTCATCTAATAACTAGAGATCTGGTGCACGAAATTCGTATACTGGGGTGGGATGGGAGGTGTATGTGAGGGGGTCCCTCAGCTTGGCCTGTGCCCTCTCACAGTCTGGGAGCCCTTGGGGGATGTCCAACTAATGGCTTAAGGCTGAAGGGAGTGGGCCTAAGTCATCAGTTGGATATCCTTAGTGCGGTCACAGAGGCAGGAGAGGCTCCTGCCACCACTGCTGTGCTCACCAGCGTGAGCCTGGCTCAGGGCTTTTGGCTGAGCAGTGCTCCCCCTGTGGGAGAGACTGACCACCAGGGGGCAGCTCCTGCATTGAGAATTTTCCCTCTGATGGTCAGTGCATGTCCTTGTGACTGCTTGACCGGTTAACTGTTTGCCCCCGGTGGTCAATACATGTCATAGTGAGAAGTTGAGCAACCTTAGCATATTATTAGCATATTACTCTTTGATTGGTTGAATGGGCGAATGGGCGACGGGGCACTTAGCATATCAGGTTTTTATTATATAGGATAAGGAAGTGCTCTCTCTCTCTCTTTCCTCTTTCTCTAGTTTTTTCAAAAAGGAGATCCCTGAGTTTCTATTACCTAGAGATGGTTGAGACTCCAGCCTGCTGTAGACCATCTGTGGATTCTGATAAGACACCTGGACTGCTCCTGATTTGAACCCTAAATAGACCAGTTTTTCTGGCTGCAGATATACAAAACTGTGATATGCTGTGCATAGCAATTTATAAGTAATGGGAACCCCAAGGAATCAAGATTGTTTAAACTAGGTGTCCTTAAAAATGTCCTCTGACTTCCATTGCCCAAGATAATGGGGTGTTGCTGATGGGGAATATGATTTTCCAATGGCCCACATGCTGGTGAGAACTGAGAAATCAGACAAGAGCCCAAGGAAAGCAAGCAAATGGCATCTTCACACAGCAAGTGACAACAGCAGCAGCAGCAACAAGCGCAATGAAAAAAAAATCAATAAATATTTGTGGTCTACAATGAATGAATGAATGAATGAATGCATGAATGGCATTTCCTGAAGGAAGCCCTATTACTAAAACCATCAGCGTCTTTCAGAGGACGATGGAGAACTAGGCTTGTTTCCCAGGAAATGTCAGCACAGAATTAAGTATGCTTGGTGGCCTTTCCATTCCGGGCAGTGAGTTACGTAGGGCTGTTCCTGCCCTGAGCTGGGGCCATCTGAAGCAGAAGGAGGGTTGGGGCCTGAGGGATGCGGCTGGGAAGCTGCTGGGCCTCGGAGGGCAGGGTTGAAACTCCCCAAGGCCTGAAATGTTAAGGGCAAGCCTGTCAGGGCAGACTGCTTGAGTTTATCACTCCAAGCTAGACACCTCCTCATGGGCTCTTGGTGGTCATGCTTCTGTTTAGCTGCTTTGGGCGAACACTGAGAAATGCTTCCTTTTCAGAGTGCAGCTTGTCCATAACCCGATGCCAGCACTTTATATTTCTGAAGGTGCATTAGCATTCATGTTCTCATTTGAATTCCACAGTAACCTACTGAGGGAGATTGTTACTCTGGTCATGAGCTGTGTAGACAGAGGGTCAGAAAAGGTGCATGACTACTTTAACATTACTCAGAGGCAAATAGTCAAGGCATGATTAGAACCTGTGTCTCCTGACTCCCGGCCCAGCACTCTTTCCTCCATGACAAGTTGCCCCTAAAAGTTTGCTCAGTGAGTGAACTTGAGGCCCACTTCCCCATGGCTCTGGGTGAAAGCTCTTGCTTTTTAGTGATGTTCCCCAACCCTTACTACCAGCATGCTCACTCCCCCTCCCACTCTCTCAACTTGAATCTTCAGAATCATCAGGCTGTTTGGTATACTAGTAAATGCAGATTTGGGCTCTAACCCCAGAGATTCTGATTCTGTAGGAATCTACAGTTTTGACACATACCCACAGGTTCTGGTGCACGTTTGACTATGCAACTTGATGGTTCAGGGAATACAGAGAATTCTGAAGATCCCTGGAGCGAGACATAAACTCACATATAAATCTGTTCCCCTCTAAAAGTAAGTTAAAAAGAAGAACAAGAAGAGGGAAAAAAAAGAACAGGCTTCCTCCCTGGTGGTCTTTTCCAAGGCTGCTATTCCTGTCTTAAATGTCCCCTCTTCTTTTCCACTTCTCCCAAACTTCCAAGCTTTTCTGACTGTTTCCCTGCTTCTGGTCCCTGAGCTGTATTACACTTATCTCACAGGTAGGCACTATGGGTCTGCCTTTGTGGTTCTCAGGCCCTATCCTGGACATCCTCTAAGAGTGAGTCTTCTGTGTCCCCAAGAGTCCTTGGTATAATGCATGAGACAAAGCTGGGAAAGATGTCTTAACCATCATCTTGGAATGAGCTATTCAACTCCATTGGACTCTGCTTAGCACTGCGCCTTCCACTGTGCATAATCCAGAAAATGCAGAAGCAAAGACCATCATCAAATAGGCCACGAGTCTCTTCCAGACTAAAACCTCAAAACTCTCTTAAAAATATGGGGACTTAGAAATAGCAAGTGTTGATGAGGATGCAGAGGAAAGGGAACTCTCATGCGCTGTTGGTAGGAATGGGAACTGGTACAGCCACTATGGAGTTTCCTTCAAAGGTTGAAACTAGAACTACCATATGATCCAACAATTTTATGTCTGGGTATTTATCTGAAGAAAACAAAACACTAATTAAAAAAGATATATGCCTCTCCATGTTTATTGCAGTATTATTTATGAGTAAAGATATAAAAACACCCAAGTGTCCATTGATAGATGAATAAAGATGGATACACACACACCAACACACAATGGAACACTACTTAGCCATAAAAAGAACAAAATCTTGCCATTTGTGACAACATGGATGAAATTCTGAGTGCACTATGCTGAGTGAAGTCAGACAGAGAAAGACAAATACATAAGAGCTTTCTTATATGTGGAATCTAAACAAACAAACAAAAACAAAGCTCATTGATACAGAGAACAGATTGGTGGTTGCCAGAGATGGAGGAAGGAAGGTGAGTAATTAGGAATGAAGGGGTCCAATGTATAAACTTCCACTTATAAAATAAATGTCCCAGGGAGGTAATATAGAGCATGGTGGCTGTGGTGAATGATGTATTATATATTTGAAAGTTGCTAAGAGAGTACATCTTAAAAGTTTTCATCACAAGAAAAGAATTTTTAACTCTATATGCAGGTAGATGTTAACTAGACTTATTGCGGTGATCATTTTGAAAACAAATATTGAATGATTCTGAAATGAATATAATGTTATATATTAATAAAATATGTGGGTTCAAATATATGGGTGAACTAAACATGATAGTTAAGGGATCACCTGGTCAAGAACTGGGGTGATTGGAGGGGCAGGGAGTGGGTCCCTCCCCAGGTGGGTCTGTTGGTTGGTCCTAGACATCACTGTCTTCTAAACCAGCAGTTCAAATCCCATAGGATCTCAGAGCAGGTGGGGAGAAGGTGTGCACACCATCCCAGCTGCTGGAAGAAGCACTCAAAGTCTCTATTCCTGCCAGCATGGGGAAAATCATCCTTGTCATTCAAAAGAATGGAATGTAGGCTCCTACAATAGTAATAATCATGATAATAACAGTTTATATTTGCTTAGGGCTTTGCCAATTGCTAAGCATTTTTTCCTGATCTTTGCACAATCACCTATAAATTAGGTAAATTGTTACCTCTGGGCTCAGGGAGGAGGAAATGGCAGTCCCAGAGGTTAAGTAAATTGCCCCAGGTCACACAGCTAGAGGTGGCAGCGCCAGGTTTCCTGATGCTGAAATTTCACGCTCTCCCCAGGGCGCCACATTGCTTCTAGCCCCATGGATGTCAACTCCCAGAGAAACACTTTTCCATAAAGATCTAACTAACTCCCTTTACATGCTGAGTTTATTTCATAAATTTTAATTAAAATCCAGAAAGAAATGCAATTTTAAATACGTTTAATCACTTATTCAAAGGTGTTAATGTCATCCTTAGTACTAAGTGAAATCACTGTGCCAGGCTCTACAGGAGATGCAGGGTAAGTTCAGGGTATTCACACTGACCACCTGTCACCTTAGCTCTCCATCATGTACTCTGTCAACAATCATGTGTAGTATATTCATATTTTTTTTTAAAAAAATGTTTTTATTGATTTCAGAGAGAGGAAGTGGGGGGGGGGGAGAGAGAGAAACATCAGTGAGAGAGAATCATTGATCGGCTGTCTCCTGCACACCCCTTACTGGGGATTGAGTCAGTAATCAGGGTATGTGCCCTGACCAGGAATCTAACCATGACCTTCTGGTTCATGGGTCAGTGCTCAACCACTGAGCCACAATGGCCAGGCAGGATGTTCACATTTTTGAAGGGAATTTAGTGTGAGCTTCACACCTGGTAGGGACTCAGTGCTTCTCTGGTGATGGGTTTTGCTTCTGCAACAACCGTGTCTCAGTTATCCATACCCACTGATGGAGGAAGTAGTGCTAGGCAGAGTCCAGCAGGTAGCATGGCTCATTCCAAGATTATGGCTAAAGCATCATTTTAGTCTCCATGGACATATCAAATATGGTTCCCACCCTTCGGGACCTTAAATCAAGCAGTATGTACAAAGCACGCTCATTGGCCCTCAGACTCGTGAGCATCCCACAGGTGTGGTTTCCAGTGTGCGCAGGTAGAAGGAGTGGCCACCTCCTATCCATGTATGCAATGTCTGCTAACACCCAGAGGAGCTGGGCAAGTAGCTTGATATCACTGCCAAGTACATGGTGGTAGCAGCCTGTTAGTTCTTAGCTCAGGATTACACCTGACTCTGGCTTTACTCAGAGACCAAAGTTTAGAGTAGAATCAGAGTGTTCTCAGAGCCGCAGGGCCCAGAGCCAGGGCACAGTGGGTTTCTCTGAACCTTCCAATTAATTTCTTAGTCATTAGCTAGAAGATATTTGGCTTGGCACCTTCCTGAATGCCAAGAACTCAGGTTGTGGCTTATGAACATTTTTCACTTCCTTTGTCCCCTTATCCCAGTTAGTACCTTCCAGGGACTGTCCCCCAGCTAGGAGCTGACAGTGAATGATGTGTCTGAGATTCCCCCAGGGGAGTGAACCAGTGAAATGTGTGTGCTCACATGTGCTCACGTGTGGGTGGGAGGGGGGATATGCAAGTGGGAGAGGAGGATCCAGGTTTAGAACTAACACTGGGGACTCTGTGAACGAGCAGATAATTTCCCCCGAGGGTCATGCCCAGCCTCTGAGCATCCCAGCTCCTATAAGAAGCGATCACATGGAACTATGTCTGGTTTAGGGGCAGCTCATCTGCAAGGGAGATTATTCTAGTCCGTGGCCCACAGCGCCTCTCCTCGCCTTCCTGGACTTCATTTCATTTATACATGGATTCAGTTGCTTGTTAGTGTGTTCTGTGGTGCCTCCCGGAGGATATAACTCTGCAGATGGACATTTTTTATTTTCTTAGTATTATGCTTGTCTTTTTGGAAAAGAGTTTTTAACAATTATTCCTCCTGGTATTATTTTAGTTTCCAATTACAATGTGGGTATACTGTAGTGCACTGCTATTTTGTAAATGGATGTAAATGCTTACTGTTAATTGATTCCCTAATCAGGCCCCAAACGTTTGCATTTAGATTGTGTATTATGCTGCTTGCATGCCACTGGGCTGGCCCCCTGGCAGTGGGGGCTCTCGGCTCTCAGTTTGCCAGAAGCACGGTGGACACATCTCATTTTCCTGATACCTGTGCAAACCAGCTTGCTCTCCAGAGAGAAGGAGCTAAGGTGGCACTCTATTGAAGAGGTATCCAAAACTCTGAGATCTGCCTGTTCTTTTGTTCTTTTTTGGTAAGAAAAGGACTAGAAAAAATGTTTAACTCTGGTCCTCTAGACCAGTGGTTGCCAACCAGTTATTCGTGGACTGCTGGAGGTCTGTGAGGTCCGAGAGGATGGCGACCGCTGCTCTAGACTATCCAATTTTGTGTGAAAACACAAAGGGAGGTGGGCTCTGGTCACAATGTCTTAATCTCTGGCTATCAGGGGCTGAGTTCGAAAAGCATCAATTATGGCCATTCATCTATGAAGCTTTTCTGGGGCCCCAGGAAGTTAGAGCCCTTTCCTCTGGGTTCTGCCTGTCACTACATGATCCCAGCAGTTACAGTGCTGTTTTCCTGACTAATGTCTATTTCACCTCCAGACTGTAAATGTGGGCTTTCCACCAGTAATCCCAAAGGCTAGAATTGTACTTTGACAGTTGCTAATCAGATTGAATGAATGACCAAATGACCAAATACAAATGCTATCATAGAGGAGTTATGCTGGAGTTTAACACTGGATACATGCAAACAATGGATGTGTAATTTTTAAAAAGAATTATTTATGTTTTTAAAATTACAGTATATGATAAAGTATGAAAGCTAAAGTGTGTATTCCACAGTGAACAGGATCTAATTTGTATCAGCTATGAAATGAGACAACATCTCTCAAAGATGTCTCAGAAATGCTGTAATAAGCCAGAGCAGTGATCTGTGCTTTGGCAGGTAACAACAGCTCTTTAAAGCATGGGATTGCGATTGGGAAAACACATTCTGCATCTTATTCCTTATCCTATATGAGAGAGTATACAGCAGATTGAATCAAGATGTTGTGTTTATTATTATTTCTAGAGGCCCGGTGCACAAAAATTTGTGCACTCGAGTGGGGGGGGTGTCCCTCAGTCCGGCCTGTGTCCTCTTACAATCTGGGACTCCTTGGGAGATGTCCACCTGCTGGCTTAGGCCTGCTCCCTGGAAGATTGGGCCTAAGCTGGCAGTCAGACATCCCTCTGGCAGCCCAGGGGTCCTTGGGGGATGTCCCCAGTGGGGAGCAGGACTAAGCTGCAGTCAGACATCCTTAGCGCTGCTGATGAAGCAGGAGAGGCTCCCACCACCACCGCTGTGCTGGCAGCCTCAGCCTGGCTTGGGGCTGAGCAGAGCTCCCCCTGTGGGAGTCACTGACCACCAGGAACAGCTCCTACATTGAGCATCTGTCCCCTGGTGGTCAGTGTGTGTCATAGTGACCAGTAATCCCCAGTCGTTCTGCTGTTAGGGTCAATTTGCATACTACCCTTTTATTATATAGGATAGAGACCTGGTGCATGGGAAGGGGCCGGCTGGTTAGCCCTGAAGGGTGTCCTGGATCAGGGTGGAGGTCTTGCTGGGGTGCCTGGCCAGCCTGAGTGAGTGGCTGATGGCTGTTTGGAGGCTGGCCACAGTCCCTTCAAGGTGGGTATCCCCCTCCCCCCTGGGGTGCCTGGCCAGCCTGGGTGAGGGGCTGAGGGCTGTTTTCAGGCTGACCACATCTCCTTCAGGAAGGGGGGTCCTACTAGGGTACCTGGCCAGCCTTGGTGAGTGACTGATGGCTATTTACAGTGAGGCTGGCTGGAAGCAGGTATCTGGGATTTATTTATCTTCTATAATTAAAACTTTGTTGCTTTAATTGGAGCTCAGGTTGGGTTGCCCCTGGAAACCCAGGCTCCCAGTGCTTCCTTGAGCCCAAGTCTGCTGGAAGCAGGTATCTGGGGTTTATTTATCTTCTATAATTGAAACTTTGTTGCCTTGAGTGGAGGCCACAGCTGGCCAAGGCAGGTGGGAACCTTAGCTTCCTCCATTGCTGGGGCAAGCCTCTTGCTTGTTCCAGCCCTGTGGCTTCCGGCCGCCATCTTGGCTGGGTTAATTTGCATACAGTTGCTCTGATTGGCTGGTGGGCATGGCTGAGGTGTGGTGGAGTGACACCAATTTGCATATTACTCTTTTATTAGATTAGATTAGCTTAGAGTTAATACATCTCATTGAAGATGTTGAAGACACTGTATTAATTTGAACACTCTAGTTCAACCATAAAGCATACAACTCTTCTGGCAGCTGTCCTATTGAGTAAGCTATTTACTCTTTAACTGTTCTCTGTAACCAGGCACTTCTATTTTTGCACTCTATGAAGTTACCTAAGATTCCCTGCTAGGGAGAAGAGTACTAAAGTCTTCAGCAGAATACGCCAAATCCCAAAGGTAGAATGTCTGACATCGTTCAAAAGGCAAGAACACTCCGGGAGAGAATGTCAGGGCATGGAGTTCCTCGAGTTCTAGGACTGACAACTCCTGGCCAAAAACATGTGGCTGCCTTCTCCAGGTCAAACTGGGCCTGGCTGTGATGAAGCTGTTCCTGGACAAGTTGGACAGCACCATGGATGTTCATGTAATGCTAGCCTGAGGTTTAATGCCACAATTAAAAGAATAATAAACTCTCCAGCTGAGAAGCCTTTTGGTTACTTCAGCTCCTTTAGTTCCCCTCAGAAAACAGCATGTCACTTCTAAGGGTTACCCACATGGGGGGCTGTTTTGGAGACCTGAGGTATAATTATCTATTGGGAGAGGCAGGCTGAGGCCAGTCTGGCTGGGACAAGGGCCTGCCCTTTGGGCAGATATTGGAATGTCTCGGAATCGCAGCCAAACCAAGTCAGCCAGGGCCGTGTCTCATGGGAAGTTACTTAGAGAGGTCATTTTGTCTGCCCTCCTGATGACTCAGGTGGCCTGCTCCAAGCTCACTAGAGTCAGAAGAACTTGTGGGAACAGCTCTGCTGTCACCATTAAGCCCGCCAAATAGAACTGGTCCCTGAGACCGCTGTGTTCTCTGGTGAGGTGTCCACCCTGCCTAACTCTCTTACCTTTGTGTCCCTGTACCAGCTCATAGATGGAACACATGAGGACAGTAGAGAGGACAAGCCTCCTTTTATGTGATATGTTCTCCCTTCTCTTCTAGACATGCCTGTCTTTCAAGGCTTGACTCCAGTCCATCTCTTTATGATGCTTTCTCTGCTCACTACAGTCTTTCCCAATCTCCTCCTTCTCAGAGCACCATGTCCCCATGTCCCCTCAACTAATTTGACCTGGTTCATCTAGGACCCTCGTTCTGTTTCTTTTTTTTTTTTTACTTTAAGCATCAATTACAAGGTATTTCATAAGACAGAAGCTTGATAAATAGTAGAAACCTACAACCCTAGTGTGGGAAAGGACCTTTGAGATCAACTAGCCCAGTGGGTTTATATTATTTTGTGTTTAAAAGAAAAGGGCAGCCCAACCAGCATGACTCAGTGGTTGAGTGTTGAACCAGGAGGACATGGTTTGATTCCCAGTTAGGACATGCCAAGGTTGTGGGCTCGATCCCCAGTGTGGGGATGCAGGAGGCACTGACCAATGATTCTCTCTTATCATTGATGTTTCTATCCCTTTCTCCCTCTCCATTCCTTTCTGAAATCAATGAAAACATATTTTAAAGAAAGCAAAGGTCACATTTTGTTCTTTTCAAATGAACTATGATGGAGTTCCCTCCTCTATGTAAAGGAGATAAAAAAAACGAGTCTCCTCACTGAGGAGCATACAGAAAGCTGGAACCTAACTCTGATCTTTCTCCCCTTTCTCTGCTCCCTGAGGCAGCATTTGAAAATCACCGATCTGCACAGACCTTCGTGTACAAGTGAGGACACTGAGGACTAGAGAAATAAAGTGGTGTTACCAGGTTGACACTTATTTAGTAGCAATTTTGGGAGTAGAACCAAAATTTCCAAAGTATTGCCCCAGTAACCTTCCATTTTATAATACTGCTGGAGTTTGGGCTGAAAGAAAGAGGGAGGAAGAAAGGAAAGAAGAAAAGTAGTAGAGGAGAGAAAGGAAATAAAGAAGAAAAAAGGAAAATTTAATTTCATGTTCTCTCTGATCCCATATTTGGTACAGTAGATTCTATGTGTTCCCCAAAGTCCAAATGTTATGTTTTGTAGAGAAAGTCTAGAAAGAGGACTTAGGGGAGAATATCAATGATTAATTCAATGACTTATCAACATTAAGGTTGCACCCTGCCCATCACCTTTGAAATTGAGATGAGGAGCTCCTGCAGTCACCAGGGTGGTCTGCGAGGCTGTGTGCCAGGCTGTGTATCCTTAGATCATCTTAAAGGAGAAGAATGCAGAGTGTGCCCTGCTTCATTTCTGAGAACAATCTGTCTTAATGTCCCTACTGCTTTCTGTTTCTTCTGAAGTGCAGTTTTTCAATCCCCATGACCTCCCAGGCCCCATGTGTCAGCAACCATCTATGGGGGTGAGCTGTGGAGGGTGCCCAACTGTTGGGTGGGATGATTCTGCTATGTCTCTTCCTCTGTACCTCCTCTGGGTTATGCTTGTATCCCCTCACCCCATCTATTTCATCAGGAAACAGGTTTAGAAAGCTTAAAGTTCTTCCCAAGGCCAACCAGGCTGGTTAGTACCAATCAAGCTTAGTACCCAGGTCTTTAAACACCAAATTTACATTCTGTCCATACCCTCCATAATCATTCCTTAAAACTGAGTTAACTCACTGATGTGAGTTAGTATAACAAGGCAGTTACTTTTAAATCATAACATCTAGAATCGGCAGTTGTATTAAGAGTGCTTGAAAACTCTTCCATTTATTAATTGACAGTTACTTGCAGTGCCAGGCACACACCACAAGGTTCTTTAACACAACTGAACAGAGTTCGGCCAATGTGTCCCCGTCAGCCTATCCTGGGAGAAAGCTGTCATGATGCTCAATGGGGTTCTTATAGTTTTTTATTGGGTTTCAAGAGAATCACTGAATCTGGTGCTTGAGTTTCTATTTTTTTAAATATATTTTATTAATTTGTTACAGAGAGGAAGGGAGAGGAATAGAGAGTTAGAAACATCGATGGGAGAGAAACATCAATCAGCTGCCTCCTGCACACCTCCTACTGGGGATGTGCCCACAACCAAGGTACATGCCCCTGACCGGAATCGAACCTGGGACCCATCAGTCTGCAGGCCAACGCTCTATCACTCAGCCAAACTGGTTAGGGCTTGAATTTCTATTTTTGATACACTGGTGAACAGGGAAAATAAGGTAGCCAGAATGGGCAGGAATAAACCCATTTATTAATATACCAATTAACAATTTAATGGGTATTAGTTGATATATTAATAGCCACCTCAGTGCCCTGTAACCAATAGGGAGTTTGCAGTAATTACTTTATGGATGAGTTCCCACTTAAATCTTAAGAGCCTGGGGTGGGGCTTTATTCATCTTTGTATCCCTCATAGAATCTAGCCTTGTACATCATAGATGTGCAATAACATTTACTGATTGATTGGTATGCTTTCCAATATCTCTATTTGCTCAACAAGTAATATAGGTGAGGCCCACCTTAGGAATATCCCCTAAGGCATCTACAGTTTTCTAACAAGGCAAGTTCATCCATGAGGCCAGAGTTACATTTTATCAGAATAGATGTTTACCTTCATGGTGTCATCCTTGAGAAAAATCCCCCCTTCCCATCTGTTGCTGGTGCTACTAGTCTGTTTAGGGCCACCTTTTAAATTATAAACATGAGAATATGAGCTGCAGTGTAGAGGGGTAGAATCCTACCCAAGGAGGAGCATGAAGGGTGCCAGTTTTCACCATTCCAGGCACATCACTGTGCGTGGGTAGAAAAGGGATGGAGATGCTCTCTTAGTCTGAAGAGGCCCTGTGGAACTTGGGTCCAGCTGGTCAAGTGAGAACCTATTTCCCTCGTGGGTGTGAATAAGTAGAGTGAGAATGGCACAGACCAGATGAGAATCTCATTCTTTTAGACTATCCCAGAGATGTGCCTTTGGGCTCTCTTGTGGAGATAGAGTCCTGACTGAGCTGACCTGACTCTTATTGAGGATGCTTAATAGCCTCAGGTCATCCATCAATTCTTTACATGTATGTAGACAAGAGGTAAACACTTTTACCCTTCAACCTTTGCATTTGGGGTTAAATTCAAAATGCTGTTATTATAATTAATGTATCACATTCAACTTTGTATTTGAGTCCTAAAGACCCTAACTAATTTAGAGGATGGTTGTGACTCAATGAAGGGCAGTAACATTACACAACAATAATACAAAATGTGCTTTGCATACCCCCCATCCTTACCCCAATACCCCTCCATCTTATCAATGCAATGGTGCTAGAAATTTCCTTACCAGAGTGTTAATGGTAAGCCTTAAAGTGAAGATTCCTCTGGGGAAGAGAACTCAATGATTTATATGAACATTGGGTGTGTGTGTGTGGGGGGGGGGAGGGCAGGGAGTGGGTAAATGGCATGTCTGAAAATTTTTCCTAGTGCAGGTTTTGATCCAGAGACACACACAGAATTAGAGGTAAAGTTGGGGGCTATACATATTTGTGTTAGAGACCATGTGTTTGCTAGGAGCTGGGCCATTAACCACCTACTATGGCCTCATGATTTACAGCAGGTCCTTGAATAACATTGATTTGTTCAATGTCATTTTGTTCTAACATTGATGAGATGCTATAGGAGCTTAATTCTTGTTTATATCAAATAGCAATATTGGTGTCATTAAGTGTAATTTCCCTAAAAGCCACAGAACCTATCGATGACGTTAAGTGAGAACTTACTGTGTACTCCAAGGATATCATTTCATTGAGGCTGTAAGGTAGCCATAGGCTTGTGCAGCCATGACTGGGCACCACACCAGCTAGTAGTTTCTAGGGCTCATCTATACTGAGGCTTGGTCAGCAGAGACCCTCAAAGAAGCTCATGCTCTGATCATAGCCCAGAGCACACAGATCCTTGGCAATAGATTTACCTAAAAGTTACTGACAGAAAAGCACTTGAAAGCATTCTGAACTAGACATAGGCCTCTTTGTTGAGAAATGATGTCTGGGAATTCCACTCTGCCTCCCCACTCTTCCAGCCCACCACCCACTCCAGTAATGGCCTTGTGATCTCATCCTCTGAGACACATTTTGAAGGCAGAGTGAGCCTGATGTATGTAAATCTCGTGCCCTGGCCAGACTCTGCCAGGGAGGCTGCCCTGAAGAAAATCTATTGCCCTAATCAATTACCAAACTTCCAAATAAAATAGATCATCTTCTCTTGCTGGAAGACTATCAAGCCATCATTTTTCTTGGTAATGAGCAATACTGCAGAGGGGGAATTGCATTTTCTCCGTGGAACTGGATGCAGGGTTCCAGTAAGCAGGCCTGGCAAGGAACGCTGGAAGTTACCTGCCAAAATGATGGAAAGGTGTCTGGAAACCTCTCTCACTCCTAAACTGCACTGCAGCACATTTCTCTTGACTGTTTGGTATGAATCAGACAGTTTGCTGGATATGGGGAATTTAAAATAAGAAAGGACCCTTCCCCCTGGCTGGGGAACCATCTGCCTTTGCTTCTTTTTCCCCTCACTTCCTCCATGCTGGCCCAATTCACCCTAACTCCTGAGTGACACCTGACCAGGACAAGAACTCATACAGAGCCTCACCTCCATTATCTGGTGGGGGCGCCTAGGGATGCTCTGTGGGCCTGTCACATAGTCTCCAAGCATTTCTTTCCCTTGAAATGTGCTCCCTACATGCATCTGGGCTCTTGCCTTGGTTTATCTGCTCAATCCCCTAATTCCTCTTTGGTCTAGCAGGGGTCCTCAAACTATGGCCCCGCATGCCACATGCAGCCCGCCGAGGACATTTATCTTGCCCGCCGGGTGTTTTTGCCGTCTTGTTTTTTTACTTCAAAATAAGATATGTGCAGTGTGCATAGGAATTTGTTCATAGTTTGTTTTTTTTTTAAAACTGTAGTCCAGCCCTCCAACAGTCTGAGGGACAGTGAACTGGCCCACTGTTTAAAAAGTTTGAGGACCCCCCCCTGGCTAGAGAGTGTCTCAAACTTCAATTTGCTTGGCTGGGTTCTTGCTAAGCTCCTCCCTCAAGGGCTGGAGCTTGTTTCTCTACCTCCCTCTTCCTATGAAGGCCCTGCCATGAGTAGGCTGATGACTTAATGCCTTGAATGCCACAGACTTGCTGTCTTCAAACACTGTGTGTTTCCTAGATATCTGCCTATAAACCTGATCCTTTTGACATACAGACAGAGGCCGGACTCCAGTGTGATACATAACAGGCCTTGGGTTCTCTATCTCCCAAGGCCATGCTTTCTTTGAGAGATCCTTCCAGGGCAGCACTGGACATGGGTGAGAGAATTTTGGACAATTGGATTAGTCTCCATTTCCTTTCCTGCTTAGTTTCAACTTCCTTCTCTTCCAGCACATATTTCTGAGATAACCCTTGTCCTGCAAGCACGTATTTCTGAGATAACCTTGTCCTGCTCTACCTGTGTTGACACTTCCCACCTGATTCTTACCTTCTGGATTGAGAGACATCCAGGTATGTGACAGGTAAATAGGAACCACTGTGATCAGGCAATAGTAGAGGTGTATAAAGAGCCAAGAGAGTGGACACAGGAAGAGGGTTACTGATGCAACATGGAATAGGGAATGGAGCCAGGGACTTCACGAAGAAAATACCTGAAGTGGACCTTAAAGGAGGGATGGGTGTCAATTTGGTGGACAAAGGTCTTCCAGGGAGAGTTACCCTGGAAGGACCCATGGCTATGAGTGGTATATGAGAGTTTGAAAGAGCTTTTAAGTTGCTACATAAATGGTAGTGTTTCAGCGATCCACTGCCCCTAATACAGTCCCTGCCCCACCTGAGCTACATTGCAGTTGAAAAAAGTTCCTCACATAGTAAACAGTTAAACAGGAATGCAAGGCTATGCATTATAAGGTGCTACTTCAGATATGAAGAAGAACCAAGGATATGTCAAGTGTCAAACTGGGACATGTAATGCCCCCGAGAAGGCCAGGAAAAGAGCGAGGCTATTGGCTTGAGTGCGCCAGTAAACAATGAAAAAGGAGTTACCACATGAGGTGGGAATAGGGACATTTCTGTTGTCTGTAAAAGCATATGGCATGGGGGACTATCTTCTTGGCCTCTGTTCTGCAGAGGGATCTAGAGAATTTCCAGGAGAGAAGGGAAAATAAGTCTATATATATATATTTCTCCACCCCGCCATTGATTTTCAGAGAGAGTAGAAGGGAGGGGATGAGAGAGGGGAGAAAGAGAGAGGAAAACATCAATGTGAGAGAGACACATCAATTGTTTGCCTCCCTCCTACTCCCTGACTGGGGCCAGGGATCAAACCTGCAACCCAGATACATGCTCTTGACCAGGAATTGAACCCATATTGAACCCATGACCCTTTGGTGCATAGGCTGACTCTCTAACCACTGAGAACAGCAGACAGGGTGGGGAAAGCAGTCTTATTAAAAATAACAGGACTTGCTGTGCATGCATGTGAGGGAGCATCCAAATAAATGTCTAAGAGTGCAGCTGCATTGAGTACAGGTTGGTGGGTGCATCCTGAATCCAAAGTGGGGGAACAGACTTTGCAAATGGCAGTGGGGCAGGCTGTCTGCTATGCAGGTGCATGAGAACCAGCTAGTGACCCATCCTCTATGGCTGTTCTGATGCCTCTCTCTAGATGGGGCAGACACCTGAGTGTAGGGAGTGTGACTGAATGCTACTTCATACTGTAGCTGGTTGGAGGACTGGCCTAGATCACTTTCTAGAGATAGCACCCTGACCACAGGCAAAAGGAAATGTGACATTGTGATACTCCAAGAAAGAGTGGTCCAGGTTACTCTCTTGTGAACATGATAACTGCTTCTTCCCTCCACTGGTGGCAGGGTCTGGGGGCAAGGGCCAGCTCCCTATCTCCACTGGCAGGAACAGCATGAAGGGCCTGGGCATGTGGGGTAACTTGGTCAGTAGTTCCATGCTCTCTCACTTTCCTCTGAAGACAGATGGGGGCACTGGAGAAACCCTGGGGAACAGGATTCAAATTCCAACTCCACAAGCTTTATGATCTTAAGAAGCTTACTTAAGCTCACAGAGACTTTTTTTCTGCCCTATGGCATAGGGATTTTAATGACTACTGTAAAACACAGAATTGTATCAGGCTTAAATGTGAGAATAATTGTAATCAACATTTGATAGTCTATAAGAAGCCCTCAAAAACGTTCTCCTCTATGCTCCTTAATCTTATTGAAAAGAACCCTGAGGCTCAGAGAGGGTAAGTATCACCAAAGTCACCCATCGAAGACAGGATTGCGGTGGGTGCCGGAAAAGTATAGAAGGAGGTGAGGGAGAAATGCTCCGTGTTCAGCTCTGCCTTGCACCAGTGGGGTGGGGGTGGGGGTGGGGTTGGACACCCTCACCTCTCAGGCTTCAGGCTGTTTTTCTGGAAAGTGGAAGACAGATTAGTTTCTCCTTATGGCCTCCTCCAGTCCTGACCCTGAAGGAGTATCGTCCATTTCTTGGTGCAGCAGCTGCCCAGGCCATGACCCCACAATGCTCTGTGTTCCAGGAGAAGCAACTACTTGGCTCCCACACCAAGCAGCTCTACAAAGAGAATTTATTTTAAAGGCTTTTGGTCTTGACACCTCTTTTGAGAACAAAGAGGCAGGGTGAGGACCCACTGACTGCAGAGCCGCGACTGCCAACCCAACATGACCTGGCCTTCCTGGTCCTAACTTTTCCATTCTGTTTCATTTCCCCTTCTCTGTCACCTCAATGACCTGAAACGCAGTCACAATCTTTTCTCAGCTTTCCTGTAAATGTCTTTTCCTTTTCTTTTAAACCTTGATCTTTGTGCATTGTTCAACCTACTATAGCGTAGAATACAGCAAAGACATAGGACAGATTGATTGTTGGTCAATAGGAGCACTGATGGGTGTATGACCAGGCCAGTTAGCCAACTATAGGAAGGCAATTGGGCTTTGGTGGAGAGAAGGGTGGGTTTTCTGATCAAGGAGAAAGTGAAAGGCAGGACTCAGAGGCTGGTGGAAACAAGGCTTGTGGGAGACTTGAGGATGATGGCCTTGGCTCATGTGTGTGTGTGTGTGTGTGTGTGTGTGAGAGAGAGAGAGAGAGAGAGAGAGAGAGAGAGAGAGAGAGAGAGAGAGAGAGAAAGAGAGAGAGAGAGAGTCTCTGCCACTGTGTGGGCCCTGCAGGGAGGCCGACCACCTTCCTTTGCTGGGAGTAGGAAGAGGTGAGTGTCTCTTTCCCAAATATCTATTTTCCCAGGAAGGTGATTTTCTTTTTTCCTTTTTAAAAATATATTTTTATTGATTTCAGAAGGGAAGGGAGAGGGAGAGAGAGATAGAAACATCAATGATGAGAGAGAATCATTGATTGGCTGCCTTGTACACATCCCCTACTGGGGACTGAGCCCCCAACCAGGCATGTGCCCTTGACAGAATCCAACCTGGGACCCTTCAGTCAGAAGGCCAACACTCTATCCATTGAGCCAAACCAATTAGGGCCCAGGAAGGTGATTTTCTCCTCTTGGCGTGGCCCACCTCACCTCCAGTTCTACTGAGAGAAACCCAGCAGAGAACAGGCAGGGAGAAAGTGAGTGGCCCCATTACAAGTCCCAGTCAGCTCCTTGAGAAGAAGATGAGAGGGAGGCAAAGCCAGGCTTTGCACTGCCTCCCATGAAATACATAGGCAGGTCTGTACACAAACATTGGCTCATACAAATAAACCAAACATGGCCAAAAATAACAGAGAAGGCAACAGATGCTTCCAATTAAAATGTCAGCGTCTCCCGAGACTCTGCGTTCTCATGTGCTTTGGGTGCTTTGGGCTGAGGACCACATATGGAAATCTGTGTGCATTACACTATGTCACAGATGCCACCTAAGACACAACTCTGCCCTCACAATTAACACATTGGCTGTTTCTGGGGTGTGGATTGTAGATGAAAGAAAAATTAGGAAGTAGGGAGATAGAGTGATTGCTCCCACTATGTCTTGTAGGAAGTGAGGGATCCAGGAGAAGGTTCAGGGAGTAGTATCATCCCATGGGCAACTTACCTCAGTTTTCCGTCCTCTTTGCCTCCATTTATTTGTATTCAACATTGTATAAAAGAATATCAGTTTAGATTAAAAACAGGATATTTTAGAGGGAGAAGGCTGTCAGAAGGGTGTGTATAGGGAACAAAGGGCCAATCCCCACTTTGTGCCTTAGTGGTGATGATCAAGGGGACTTAAGACACTGGACACATCCTAGTTTCCCCCTCTCTGTTGTTCTCCCAAATCCTTAATAAAGTTATTCCTTTCAAATTGGCTTCACTGTTTACTGGTAGTTGGTCCTCATTTCCCTGTCCTCCCAGAGTAGCTCTGTTTTGTTGTGCTTTTCTGCAAACTCTCTTTCTAGCTTCAATTGGCATAGCTGCATGGTTGGGCATTGACATATGAACCATGAGGTCATGGCTTGATTCCCAGTCAGGGCACATGCCCGGGTTGTGGGCTAAATTCTCAGTATGGAGCATGCAGGAGGCAGCCAATCAATGATTCTCTCTCATCATTGATGTTTCTATTTCTCTCTCCCTCTCCCTTCCTCTCTGAAATTAATAAAACTATATTAAAAAAATAGAAAACCAATGAGAGAGGCAAAGAAACAGCAGAGGAGTAGAAAGAAAACCAACACTGTTTTCCCCCAAATTTCCCCATCCCCTTTAGCCAACAGGGATGATTCTAATAAATAAAATCTCTTTCCAATTATTTTTATTATCATCACTATTATAAGAAAATCCACATTTTATAGCTCAAGATCGAACTAGAGTAATGTCCACAGACAGAAAGAAGAAATGGAGAAATTAATGAACTGAGTCCTCATTTGTGTTTTTGTATGGAAAGATGATAATTTGTTGGATTTAATAAGCTCCTGGATGGAGCTGCTACCATAAGCCAGTGCTGCTAGGCCTGGGTACCAACTGGGTAATGCAAGATGTGTGACTCAAATGTTTTTATGTAAATTCCCATTTTCATTTCTTAATGGTCACTATTACTAACCAGATATGAGAAAGACCTAGCCACAAAGCAAACAAACAAATGATTCGTTTTGACAACAGCAGCTTAAACAGGACGTTAATTAGCAGCTATAGAGACGGGAAGGTCCTGGATGGGAACAATTATACAGACAAGCCCACCGGTGAGGCTACCGTGTGCCAGGGTCCCTTCCCTCACCATATGGCTGCAGTCTGGCGAATGGCTCCTTGGCAATTCATTACCATATCACTTGGAACTCGGGAGTGCATGGTGTATGATTAGCCAGTTCATTATGCTATCCTTGGTACCTCAAGGGGACCCTGAGGGCTTGCCTCTCCCATCGTGTTATTTTAAGGACATATGACAGGGAAGAAACAGCCCTTCCTTCCCCAGCTGCCTCAAAGTACTGCTTGCTGGAAAGTTTGCTGGAATTGAGATAGAATCTTTCAAAAGAAAATAAACAAGCAAAAAGTCCCCACTGTCATGAACTGTAGCCACAGCTGGAACTGTTGGAACATTCCAGGACATAAAAACAGAGATTTCCTCCTCTGTCCCTTCCATCCTACTGAGGACATACCAGCTAACCTGTGAGCACATTTTAGCTACAGCAAGAACGTGATTGAGGAGAAATAAACACCGTTATAGACCAGGACATAGGCAGTCTTGGTTCTTGAAGGGGCTCTATTACTAACTTGGGTAAGTCAGCTTGACTCTCGATCTTTAGCTTCGGAACCCTGCAAAATGGACACAATCCTCTCTCCTATCCACTTCCCAGTGGCGTGGGGGAGAGGGGCATCACAAGAGAAGGTTCTTTGATGGGAAAATCATGAGGCTAATTACTCTGTATCAGATCAGCAGATGATCTGTATCAGAGAAATTTATTTTCAAATCATTAGCCCAGGTGGACAAAGAAGAAACGGCCCAGCCTCACTCATTGAATCTACCACTGATGAGGGTCTTCCCTCCTCTATAATTTAGTGTATGGGACTTTGGGTAAGGAGGAAAAAGGAGAGATTAGGCCCGAGAACGAACAGGAATGCACCTCACAGGGGACCTGACATAGTAGCCTGATATAGGACCTGAGGAGTCATAAGAACATTAAGATAGGAAGGTGACATTGACAAACAATCAAAAATAGAGAGAATAGCAAAGAGAAGGAGGACACCTAAAAACCAGACATTGAGTTAGTTCCATGAGGTAGTTCCTTGGTTCGCTGGGAAGGGGTGTGGTCCTTAATGAGTGCAGAGCATCGACAATTCCATACTGGCTAACATGTGGAGTGTGGAGACGCCCTTGTAGAGTTTGTTCTATGAAACTCCTGCAGCCCGTCCTACAATCCTATAAAATCGGCCTCTAAGTTATAATCCCAAGGCTGAGAAAAGGGGCCACATCCTAAAAACATACACAATACCATTATGTGTCATAAACACGATCATGCCTCTGCATTGTAGTAGAACCTGTAAGAAGCATGCTTGCCACAATCAATAGTAATCACACATTCAATAAACTCTAATTTGTTTCCCTCTTAGAATTTGGAGGAGATCTGAAGAAGACTTTCTACGTCCCAAGGCCCTGATAAGAGCTGTACAGGGTACTTTAAATATATTTTATTGATTTTTTACAGAGAGGAAGGGAGGAGGATAAAGAGTTAGAAGCATCGATGAGAGAGAAACATCAATCAGCTGCCTCCTGCACACCCCCTACTGGGGATGTGCCCACAACCAAGGTACATGCCCTTGACCGGAATTGAACCTGAGACCCTTCAATCCACAGGCCGACTCTCTATCCACTGAGCCAAACTGGTTAGGGCTGTACAGCATACTTTAAAATGAAGCCTTTTTCTTGTGATAAATGTCCCTGTAGCAAACAGCGGAGACATTAAAAAAAGAAAAAAATGCTGATCATTTTTAAAGAAAATACAAAACCCAAATATGGGTCCTTCTTTGTATCTGTGGTTTTAAGGAAGCACTGTCCAGAAAGTGGGTCTAAGGTCTGAGTCTGACACTGATTCATGGTGCAATGCTGAATGTGTCTCTAGGCTCAGTTCCCTCAGTTACAAAGTGACTATAAGTTACACCGTACTCCATTGATCAGAGAATCTCTAATAAAGCATTGCATGAAGCATAATCTAACAGATCAGAGTAATCACAGAGATCCAGAGTGGTGCCCTTGCTTCATGGATGGTGCAGAATGAATTTGGGTACTTCTCAGCCCTATCACTCTAGCACTCATAGTTCAATATTATTGCTTATATTGATGATATTTGGGGATGTGACCCCGGTCAGAACACAAACTCTATATATGAAGCTGTTCCTATGGGAATAAGATGTGTTTCATGGCTCACCCTCCACATCTGGTGATCCCAATCAAACACATGCTAGGTATTCTGCTAGACTCTGGGGTACAAAGATGAGAAGGCACAGTCCCTGCCCCAAAGAAGCTTATAATCCAGTGTGGGGAGTAAAAGTCTACAGTACAAGATGGTATATGAGACAATAGCTTATCAGAGGATTGGCTTCTCAGTTTCCTCCCAGCCTCACCTGTATTGGAAAAAACTGGGAAGTTTGCTCAAGGCACATGTCTGCTCCACTCCTGCCTCATGAATCTGAATCTCTAGGAGTGGAACTTGGGATATGCCTGTTTAATATGCCCTGTTAACTTTTGTATCGCGTAGGCACTTTGACAGTAACACTACTATAAGGTGGAAGAGAAAAGCCAGTTTTGAGTACTGATGCTGAAGGAACAGTCTGCAGTGTTTATGGTGTTCGGTTTGAAGTTGGTGGTTGCTCTGTAATAGATGATTCTGAACTGTCCTCTTCCTTGTGAAGCACCTGATACTGGCTAGTCCCTGGCTGCTGATGATTCTGTCGTGCTCAGAATCCGGCTACGGAGCTGGTGAGTCCCCTGGGTGCTCAGCACCCTCGGCAACCTGCCACTCCCCAGTCTATGACGTTTCTGCAGGTCACCAGGAATGGTCACTTCACTTCCTATCACTCCTGCAGCTCAGTGAAGCTCTCTTTTTAGCCTGACTCTAATGTTCATTGTTGGTAAGATGGAAAATACATCTGTGCCAGGGGCATTGTTGAGTAGATTGAATGAAGGAATGTAAGTAATGTCCTTGGCTCAATAAATGTTAGCCTCCCTTCCATTTCCTCATCCTTCTGCATGTAGAGCCCCAGATACTTGTCCCTTCTCGCTTCTGCAATGAAGGGTCTGTTTCATCCCTCCCAGGTCTTAGAGACTGTTGAAAAATTCTTCTTGCTGTGTTAACTGATTTTGACATGGCTTGTCCTCACCAGATAGTAGTTAGCCCCTCCATTTGTACAGCACCATGGAAACCCTACCTCTTTATGAAACTGGGTATAACCTGGTGCAAAGGAAGAGATGGATCAGCTTTAAGCTTGCCAGTTTGTTTGCACAGTTCCTGACCCTTACCACCCTGGATGTCAGTTCAGTACAGTGGAGCACAGAAGAAAGGGCTGGGAACATGAAGGCATAATGATCCCAGACACCAAGGTCTTTGTTGGGGAGCTGGAAACCTGTGCACACTACTAGAGGTCTGCACACACACATCAGGGGAAAGCCAGGACTTTAGGCCAAGCAGTATTTTATGAAACCCAGAATACCAGAAGCAACAGTGTTCCTAGGGTGGGTTCAAATATAGGCCAAGTGGCCAGGAGGAGTGATTATTTCTACAAAAGATAATCTTTCTCACACACTATGTTCTTTCTCTCTCTATCCCCTTTTACAAAAGAATAAGTAGCCAATTATTATCAATTGATTTGCTGCTTCTTATAATTACATTACTCATGATTAACTCAATGAAGTCTAATTTGACTCAAATTATTTTGTAGGAATACTCTATTGTTGGGCGTGATGGGATGTTTGAGAGTGCATCATCATTTCATTGAGCTCACAAAGCTCAATTAATGCACATGGAGAGGGACAAAGAAGAGGATGGGAAATGGCAGGCATCTGAGTCTTGGTGGGTTGCAGGGTCCCTCCACATTCATTATTTCATTTGATACTCCCACAGCTCTATGATGTAGCTAGAGTAGCTATCATCATCTCCAGTTTACAAACTGGGAAATGAACCCAGGTCAGGTCATAACCTGCTGACAAAGACAGGAATCAAACCCATGTTGACACCTGCTGGTGGGCACATCTCTAAAGATGTTGAGCAATGATTTTACTGCTAATCAATTCTGCAGTACTCTGAAGTTTCCAAAATACTTTCAAATTCCCAATCTCCTGTGTGATAGGGAAGGAATTATAATGCCTACTTTTACAGAGAAACCAATTTTGGTTCAAGTCTTTAAGGTGTGAAACCTGGGCTGACAACCCTGGGCTTCTGCCTTCTGATAAATGGCTTTACTTTATTAGAGCATTCCATGGAAGCCAAGAACTTACTAGGAACATGTGGTTTAAAAGCAACAGGGAACAGCTACACGGCATCAGAATTCCATTTTATACAAAAGGCTATTCTCTGGGACAGAGGCTCTTAATTTAAGGAGTTCATCACCTTTCTCTGAAATAATATATATTTATATATGCATAAGCATGTATATGTATATATAAACAATATTTGGGGGAGATTCTTTAAAACTTCTATCAGGTTTTCTAAAAAAGTATGTGACTCCATCTAGTGATTTAGATGACTCTGGTCTTTTCTCCCCAGTTGAGGACTAAAGTGGTGGTGCTGGTGGTGGGTGGGTCTTGGGACTGGGAAAGAGGTGAAAAGGTTTCATGAGAGACCAGGGAAATAGGGTCATATAGGCTGAAGGAGGCGGATGTTTTAAGACGTTGGGTCCATGCAATGGTTCTACGTGATAAATGCTACTGAGACCACAGGCTTGGACAGGTTGCTGTATCTGGAAGTTAGAGAAGTTTCTGTGGAATTGTGGGAGCAGAAAGCAGATGATGAGGTGTTAAAGACGGTGAACACGAGGAAGGGAAGACAGTGAGTATGAAAGGACTTTTTTAAAGTCTGACAATTATGTGGAGGGATGAAATGCAAGCTTGTGGGGGAAAGCAGGGCCAAGGAATTTTTTTCTCTCTTTTTTTATTTCCCTCAAAAATGGAAGATGTTAAGAAAGAATCTAATTGAAAGGGAGAGACCAGGAGAGAATGAAGGAGCCTAATTGGGGGCAGTAGGGGGTGAATCCTCAGCTGAGATGGAGGTTAACTTTAGAATAGATTTGAGGCTTTCCTGAAGCAGGAGTGGTGATTGGGGAGAGAGGGGTGAGGATATAGAGAAAGTGTTAGCTTTTCGCACATTTCCTGCCAACTTCATCTACAACATTACTTATGGCACTTAGAGCAGGCAGCAAGCTACGCCATCCAGGCGGGCTGTTCCTGTCACCTCCAGACACACAGCCCCTTGGCTCTGGGCACTGCTCTTCCTAGCCTTCTCTGAGCCTCTCTATTTCCAAGGCTGGCACGGACGCTGTCCTGAGACTTCTCTAGCTGTTCCTTATGGCATCTCCTTGAGCCCCCAGCTTCAGAGAATTCTCTTGGGGATAATTTCAATAGTAAAATACAGACATGTATTTGGGCCATGGTTTTCTCTGTTGTTAATTGATTTGATTGCTAAGCCTTCTAGAAAATTTGCTTTACACAATCAATGTACAGATATACCACTTCATGGGTATAAAGTAGATGATGTGTGGCAATTTAGCATAAAGTCTTTTCTCTGGCTCTTGGACAGAAATGGACTTCCACATTGTTTCTAAGGGGCAATCAGAGTCTTCTCACTATTTTACTTTAGGACCTGTCCTAGAGACATAACCTCTTAAGTCTATGAAGGCAACCTTTTCAATAAGATTCTGAAGCACGTCTGAAAGCTTCCTTCATACCACTGAAATTCTCCAGGTATTCACCTCCACTTTCCCTTTCTCAAAAAGGGTGTTCAGAGGGTTTCAAAGGCTGTCTATTGCCAGATTGTGAGGGTATCTTCCTTAAGTTCCAAAATCACTGGGCCATTTTCTTTGGGATTTTGCTAAATGGTGGCCATCCACCCTACTGTGAGGACTGTCCCCTGGCCAGACTATGGAAGTGCTGGGCTCCCTTTTGAATCCCACTTCTTCCTTGGGGATCCCATGCCTACTGTTTTGTGTCTAACCTGCTCATTGTCAGCCCAACACCACACTGTGGGTACAAGGAAGTGGTAGGTGACATTGCAAAGGATTTTGCTGGGGAATCTCATAGCCAGGTATCGTTTTTGGCCATCCTTTAAAAAAGAATATCCTTTCTTTTGGCCCTCTCAGCCTGCTTTACTACTATCATCTGATGAACTGTTTTGTATACATTTATCCTTTCAGTTGAATGTGAGCTCCATGAGAACAGAGACATTTTCTGTTTTCAACCTGCTGTGTCCCCAGTGCCTGGCCCTTGGTAAGAGCTCAATACATATTTGTTAAATCAATTTTTGAATGAATGTGGTAGTCAGGTCACTACTTGCCAGAGTCTGGGACACGGTGAGTCATAGTGAGGAAAGAGTTGAACTGGGAGCCAAGAAATCGAGGTTCACCTTTGTCTCTGTCATCAGCCTTCCCGTGCCTCACTCCCACCACCTGTAAAGTGAGTTAGCCCATAAAGCCCATTATACGCTGACATTATTTGGGCTTTTGAAAGGAAGAGAAGCATAGGAAAGGATATGGGGTTTGTTGATATTCAAGGTTGGTTTATGTTCTGGCTTTGACACCAACATGGTGACCTTGGGAATGTCACTTAACTTTTTTGAGTTTCCAACCTTTTTGAAAAATAAGGGTAATACTTCTTCTTTCAGAGAGGGTTGTGTGCAATGAATAAATTGTGTGTGTGTGAAGAATTGGGTGCTACTATCAGGGTGGTCTCAGGGATGGGGATGACCTCCGCTCATTCATTTTCACACTTCAACTGTCCAGTATGGAAATAGACCACCACATTAAAGGGCATGAAGTACAGCCCTTCAGCAAACTTCTGTTCCCACAGGAACCTCACCCAGCCTTTGCTCATATCCAATGCTAATGTCCTTGTAGTGGCCTTCAAGATCTCAGCAAGCTGGTAAGACTTGTGGGCTGGAGTGTCCCAGGTTCTGGGAGAGTAGTGCTTGGTCTCACCTCAGAGACATTGATGCCCATTCCTCTCTTTCCTCTGGACTCTCGGCTGTATAAATGATGATATTTGATTGGCATCTCTTGAGAATCATCATGAGCCACAGACAAGTTATTCACAAGTGTGTCTTTCCCTGGATATTGTGGAGAGGACCAAGGAAGCAGTGGAAATGGCTCTTTAGTATGATGGCAAGGTGGCCCCTGTCCCAGCAGAAATGCACAAGGTTGGAGCTGAGACTCAGTCTTGACTTTGGTCACTGCTCCTCTGACCTGTCCTCAAGGCTTTTAGCTCATTCTGTTCTGTAGGTCACCAAGTGGCTGCGTGGCATTTTGATTTTGTCATTTTGCCATATCCCTTCCCCTCCTTCCTACTTTATTTCTGGATGGTGACCATCTCAGATAATGATGTGACTTTGGAGATGGAACTCAAACACCTAAGGATGACACAGCAGAAAGATGAAAGGATCCTGAGTCCTGGAATTGTGCCACCACCATATTAGCTCCTGAAATCTGAAATGCCTACCTCTGAAATCCTCTCCTATTGTATTTAAGCCATTGTTATTCCCTGGCCCTAGTCCTAACCAGAAGATGTTGTTTTTGATGCCCTGGCAGAGCCAGAGCTGGCTGGGTCCCCTGTATGCCTTGACTATCATGCTAGGCAGTGCTTTTTTCTTGACCCATCGCTCCCGTGTGTGGAGCTGTCTCAGTGTGTGTACATGAGCTGAAATCCAAAGCCACAATAATTTCAAAGCTGTCAGCTTGTGTCCTGCGGACTCATGTTCCCCACTGCCTTCTCATTTCCACCAGAGGACAAAAAGGTGGCTGGTGAATAACTCTCTTTCCTCAATTGTTTACTCTAACAAACACAATAGCCACAGCACAGAGTGTTATAATGTTAACATCTTGCTAAATTTGTTTTAGTTTATTTGTAATTAAAGAAATAATACATTATAGGTTCAGTTCAACCCTCTTGGGAATGGTCCTTCAGCCTCTTTTCCTTCTTCCTCCGAGAAACCACATACCTGTTTGAATCCATTAAGTGAAAGACAATATTGCTTTGTATGTTTAAACAAGAAAGTGAATTGTATATTAATATGATTTGATTCTTTTCATTCAGCTTGGGTTTTTTAGAATCATCCTCTTGATGTATCCTCCAGCTCACCTGGGTCACTGCTCTGGAATGTACACTGCCTCTCCATTGTCCTGTCCATAGGCACTGAGATTGTTCCCTAATTTTCAATCTTGCAAAGAATGAAATAACAAACATCCTCTTACATATCTTGTTCCACACAGGAGTGAGTTTTTATAGGGCAGATATCTAGATGTGAAACTAGTCGTCATAGAGACACATTTTTTCACGTTTACAAGGATTTCCAAATTGCTCTCTGAGGCGGGTAACACAATTTGCATGCCCTCCAGAACTACAGTGCCCATTTCCCACAAAAAACTCGATATTGTTGAACCATTTCAGTTTTGGCAATTGGTGGGTACAAAATGGCATCTCTTAGCTTTACCTAGCAGCTCCTTTATCATTAAAGAGGTAAGACATCTTTTCATATTTGTATAGACCATTTTGATTTAAATTTCTGTAGACTGTCTATTTTTATGTTTTGTTTCTGTTTCTGTTGTGTTGTTTGGCTTTTATCCATTGTAAATGCTCCCCCCCAATATTGTAAATATTAATTCTGTGTTGATCAAATGCATTATAAACTCCTCCTGCAAATCTCTCACCTATCTTTTGGCTTTGTTCTGGGTGTCTTTGCTCATATAGAAGTCTTCAGTTTTAGTGAAATCTAATTTACTCATTTTTTTCTTTTCTTCTTCTTCTTTTTTTTTAATCTTGAGAAATCTTTTCCTGATTAGATATAAAAATGTCTTCCTGAGTTTTCTTCTAATAGTTTAAGTTTTTTTGGTGTTTTTGGTTAATCTTCACTTGATGATATTTTTTTCATTGATTTTCAGAAAGAGTGAAAGAGAGGAGAAAGGGGGGAAAAATATCAATGTGAGAGAGACCCATCAATGGGTTGCTTCCCACATGTGCCCAACCAGGGCCAGGGATTGAACCTACAATCCAACTATGTGCCCTTGACTGGGAATCAAACCTGCAATTCTTCGGTCCAAGGGCCAACATTCCCACCACTGAGCCATGTCAACCAGGGCTAAACATTTTAAAATAACTTTTAGCCTTAAATCAATTTGGAGTTTATTTGCAATACTTTGTATATGAAATACAGCTCTAATATTAATTTTTCAGTAAGAAGAGACAATTGTTGTGATACTATATATTTAATAGTTTGTACTTCACTGATTTATTTGTCATCACCCCTATCATGTACCAAATTTCCAAAAATGCATAAGTTTCTTTCTGGACTTTTGAATATATTCTATTAGTTGTATTTTCTATAACTATGGATGCCACAATCATGCTGTTTTATCATGTGTTTCGATATCTGTGGTATAAGTTCTTTTTATTTGTATTCTATCTCAAAATTATTTTGGTTATTCTCATACCTTTTACATGAATTTTTAAATATATTTTTACCAGTTTTATTGATATATAATTGACATACATTATTGTATAAGTTTAAGGCATAGAGCTAATGGTTTAACTTACATCTGTTGTGAAATATATATGAATTTTGATTAATTTGTTAATGAAATGTTTCCTTCCTACATTTTTCAGTAGGTACTTTTCTCCTACCCCATTCTTATCCCAAAGATTTGGGTTCCAGGTCTAACTCTACCACTCAGTGGCCATCTATTCTTGGGTGAGAATCTAACTGCTCTTTGGTTTCCTCATCTGTCAGATCTGCTCTGCCTATCTCACAATGTTGCTGAGATGACCAAATGAGATAAGGACATGAGAATGTTTTGGAGAGTTAAAAACACTGAGGTAAAGTAAGAAAGTGTTAAAAGTCACTAACTGCCCTAACCAGTTTGGCTCAGTGGATAGAGCATCAGCCTGCAGACTCAAGGGTCCCAAGTTCGATTCCGGTCAAGGGCATGTACCTTGGTTGCAAGCACATCCTTGGTGGGGAGTGTGCAGGAGGCAGCCAATCAATGTTTCTAACTCTCTATTCCTCTCCCTTCCTTTCTGTAAAAAATCAATAAAATATATTAAAGAAAAAAAAACCCCAGTAACCTCAGGACTGACCTGAGATAAAATGTGAAATTCAGATGATTTTTCCCTCAGTTTTCTGCTTTCTTAACCCTTCCTGGCTCTCTTTTGTCCCCAAACTTCCAGGGTTGTGGGACACAAAGGTCTTTTATCAGGGTATACTATTCAGGATAATGTATTAGAGACAACTTGTGTTCAAAAGGCTTGGGTCCCATTTCAGACTCTAGCTTTGTGACTTAAGGTAAGTCACTCAAACCCTTTGAATCTCCATTTATTCATCTTTACATGATTTCCTCCTCAAGAACTATTGTGAAATTCATAAGAAGTAACGGAGATGGAAGTGCTTGGTAAAATGTGAAGCCTTACAAGAATCAGAAGGCATTATTATTATGTTCTTGCTGAAAGGACTTATGGGAAAACAATGATGTTTACCATGTCGAAGTGCTTTGTGCTCACCATTTTAATCAAGACATGCAGAAGAATCAAACTCATTTTTTTCTACAACTATGGCTGACCCAATACAGTCTTCTATGAGATATAACAAGTCCTTTTGTTAAATACCATTTCTTTTAGACTTTGCAGTTGGACATGTGGAAAAATGAAAGTGGTTGGGAGTCCCTGATGTCTGTTTGGACAATCAGAACTATTCTAGTATAGAGGTTGGGCTCAGCAGTGACTCAAGAGAGAGTCTTTGGTAGGATAGGAGGAAGGAGAGTTCAAAGGTGAAAACAAATGAGTCATTGTACCCTCCTTGCAGATACCTTTCCATTAAAATGAGCATTAATGTCAGCCTTGATGTTCTGTGACAGGACTTCCCTAGGATGAACATACGGCAACGTCCTGCATCTTTTTCATCCTTGCTATTCAGATGACTGGAACATCTTTTGCTCTTGTGCCAAAATCAGACTTGGGGTTAGGCCAAATGACATTTATTGTTTTTTAAATATATATTTTTAATTGATTTCAGAGAGGAAGAAAGAGAGATAGATACATCAATGATGAGAGAATCATTGATTGGCTGCTTCTTGAATGCCCCCTACTGGTATAAATTCCCAGTCAGGGTTGTGGTTAAAGATGTGACTTCAGAAAAAAAGATCAGAGAGAGGCAACATTGTTAGCTTTGAAGATGGAGGAAGGGGTCACAAGCTAAGGAATGCAGGCATTTCTAAAAGCTGGAAAGGGCTAAAAAATGGATTCTTCCAGAGTCTCCAGAAAAGAGTTCAACACCATCAATTCTTTGGTTTTAGGACATATAAGGCTTCTGACCTACAGAACTGTAAGATAGTAAATTTTTGTTACTTTAAGCCACTAAAATTGTGGTAATTTGTTACAATATAAAACTAATATACACCCCTTATGTGTCATCTTAATACATGCTCATTTATATGACCTTCGATATGCCTGTGTGAGCCTTAGTTTTCTTATCTGTAAAGTGGTTACTTTGGGCCATACGTGTGCAAAACCCCTTCCAACTTCCCTACTTTGCAACACTTACCTTGTCCTTCGAATGAGGCAGGTCTTCACCTGTTTATTTGATGACTATACTGAGGCAAGCGTATGTGAGATGCTGCAGGAGCAACAGAATGACCATGTACTAGGCTTAGAGGTGACATGTTCTTTCTCTTTTTATAGCTCTACCAGTCTGCCTATATTAATTTCTAAATTTTCTATTTCCATAACTCCTCATGGCCATAGGAAAAATGTATTTCAGCTGGTGGACAATTTATGAACCAAAGCCTGATGACTAATGGATTTTGTCTTTTTTTTCTCTCTACTAGTGGACTCGCAGGTACACTTACAATTGTTTAAATTTGTTAAATAATTCATTAAAGGTTATAGGTACCAAGTTTAGAGTGGGATCAAAGGTAGTAGTATTCTGGTTGCTGGTGAAAGTTAACTCAGCCTTTAGGGAAATCCACCATTTTTAGGATTAAAAACATTTTTTTTTTTTTTTTTTACTTAGCCTCTTTTATTGTTAGGGGTAAGTATAATGAAATGCCATTGCAATGAAAGTACTTATAAACTGACTAGACATAGCTGTTGTGAAAAAGGAAACACAACTGGACACTAAAATGGGATAAAAAATAGAGCCTTATTTGGCCCCTTCTCCCTCCTAGTGGAAAACCAATACAGTTGCCACTTCATTAACCGCTCTGTGTTAAGAAAAGCTGAGCTGACCACAAAATAATAATGGCAATAGCACAGTGATAATGATGGCTCTCTGATGCATTTATTTAGCATGCTATGCTTCTCCAAGCACTTTCTAGTTCCTTGTTTGAACCCAGTATTTCCATACGAGAGTTGGGGAGGTGACTAGGGTGCACATCATCCACCTGATTTGACAGATGAGGGCATTGTGGCCTATAGAATCTAAAGGACCCTCAATAATAACACAACAGTCAGCAGCAGGTCTGGGCCTGAGGGCTTCTCTCTACATTAAGACCCATGTCCATTATAGCTAATTGCTACTGGCAGTTGGAATTACCCAACACAGGGTCAAACATTATCTCCAAAGACCTTATATTGCAAACACAAGGCTACCAGAAATTGTTTTTTTCTTTCACTAGAAAGAATAAAGTCACTAACAAATTAGTCATTAAAGTTATCAGGGAAAGGCCAACAAGTTGAATGTAAGACAAAAAACCCCCTAAGAAACCTAGATGTGGATTCCAGTCTGTCACTTGCCTCCCTAAGGTTGGTCATGGTGACCAGTGATGTCTTCATTATGCCAGAGGAGAGAAAAAGTGCCCTCTTTTCCTCCTTCTGGGGCCACAAAAAACTCAGGTTTCTTGGAGCCCTGTATATTTTATGGCTTATGTAAAATGACATTACCAACACCATCACTACTTGCTCTTCCTCCTCACCCCTGACTGAGGTGCAATTAGACCAGCTAATCTTAAAGGAGACAAGACAACCTGAGACCAGTGGTATAAAAAAGAAAAATCCTCAAAGGCATCCCCAGTTCATCTGAACAATGAGGGGTTGAGACTATGTCTCCTCAATGATTCAATTTTCCCCACAAGGTCTCAGTTTAAATTTGTAGTAGTGTCATCTTGACTTAAAAGACGTGGGTTTGAGTCAAATGGCCACTCTGACTGAGCTATAATGGGATCTTGGACATTAACTCTGATACTCCATGATGCTCAGTTCTCTGACCTTTGAAATGGGTATAATAGTGAGTCTGTTTTCCACTTAATGATGGTGTCATGAGATGAGAGTCAAATAATTAAATATAAATCAGTGTAGAGAAGTGATTTTTATTATTTGTGGTAGTGCTAATCGTCATAATTGTAGCTTAATAGTAAAAATCTAATCTAATAAAAGAGCAATATTGAAATTGACCATTTCTACAGGATGCCTAAGCCATGCCCACCAGCCAATCAGAGCTGCTGTATGCAAATTAACCCAGCCAAGATGGAGGCCAGCAGTCACAGAGCTAGACTAAATAGCAGGCTTCTGTTGTACCAGCAGTAAACTGTCTGCCTAGGCCGGCTGGGCTTCTCCCGGCTCAGGCAACATTAT
The DNA here is from genome assembly GCA_004026665.1 of Murina feae. NCBI lineage: Eukaryota > Metazoa > Chordata > Mammalia > Chiroptera > Vespertilionidae > Murina > Murina feae. Next base: position 22,498 of record PVJC01001978.1, on the reverse strand, counting down.
TGCAACATTGTCTCAATTATAGAAGCCTCGGAGCTGAAGCAAACAGCAGGCTTCTGTTGCACCAGTGATGGAGGAAACTGTCTGCCTAGGCCAGCTGGGCGTGTCTAGTAAGGCAACATTCTTTCAATTATAGAAGCCAGGGAGCTGAAGCAGACAGGAGGCTTCATTATCTGCCTAGGCCTCAGCTTAAAGGAACAGTGTATCAATTATAGAAGATAAATAAGCCCCAGAAACCTGCTTCCAGCCAGCCTTGTTGGGAAGTTGGGTCAATGGGAGCTGTGGGCAGCCTGAAAGCCTGAAAACAGCCCTCAGCCTGTCACCCAGGCTGCCCAGGCATCCCAGTAGGGACCCAAAACCTGAAGGGGATGTGGGCAGCCTGAAAACGGCCCTCAACCCATCACCCAGGCTGGCCACACCCCAATGGGGTGAAGGTCCATACTGGGGGGATTGGCAAGCTTGCAGTCAGCCATCAGCCCCTCACCCAGGCTGGCCAGGCATGCCAGCAGATGGACATCCCCAGAGAGGTCCCAGACTGTGAGAGGGCACAGGCCAGGCTGAGGGACCTCCCAAGTGCATAAATTTTTGTGCACCAGGTCCTTTGTGATATTATAAGAACCAACAATTGTCATAGTGTTGGTAAGGCAGGCGTTTCTGAAATTATTCATCGTATGAGGATACCTGCTGGAGAAGTCTCTCATGTGTTGAGTTAATGCATATTGTAATTATTTATTTAGGGCTTCACATCAATCCTGTGGGGTAGATACTATTCTTGTTATTTTGTATAACAAGAAACTAAGACTTAGAGAGAGACACACGTTTGAAGGTTGATTTTTGGCATTGGCAGGCACACCTGGTACTTTCAGTGAAGAACAACCTTAGTCTTAAAGCCCTATTATCAGTGGTTTATTGCCTTAGGCATGAGAGATTGATATTAGAAATTCCTTCATGTGGGGTAGAAAGAGTCATTATTCAGAGTAATTGATAAGTCAAATAATCCCTACTCTGTGATCAATTTATGAATGCCCACTAAGAATTTTCTGAACAAGAACTTTCTAACACTATGACTTTTCCTGACAGAGCCCATGATGTATTTTTCCCTACCACAGAGGGGAGTTATTGGGAAATTACTGCCAACCAATGACTAACCCAAGGCCTCTTTCATCAAGGTGAGGCCCATGTGACTAGTTCTCTCCAATGAAATGTGATGTGTGTTGGCTGTAGACCAAGGTGATAGGAAGTGGGTGTGGCACATTTACTCTCTCCTTTCTTGTAAACCAAGTGGATGCAGAAGACCTGGCATAAAATTCAGAGACTTTAGAAGATGGTGAACCCACAAGACATGGATTGCTGATGACCACTTAGACAAACACCCATTTGGGCCTTATATAAGGAAAATGTTCTCTATTGTTAGTGAAACCAGTAGCTAACAGTAATCATGTTTAGGTATTAGATCAAGAGACCAGAGATATAGGTGTAGGTTTTAACTAAATGTTTCAATTGCTTTGATTGTCATGTAGTTTATAGTCAAAGATTAAGAAAGTATGTTAATCATAGGCCTGCCTGTGAACAAGTCCCAGAAAAAATGTTTTAACGTACACTTTGCTTGCAATAATAAAAAATTGCAATAATAAAAAAATACCTAGTTAATCACAAAACAATGATAACTTAAAACAATAACAAAGGTCACCAGATGTTTAGTTGCTGCCTTTTGCTTTAGACAGAACATCACTGACACACAATTGTGAGATATTCTGCAGGCTCTTGGTTTCTAAACTTGGCTAGATCACCTGACTATAGTGGCAAAGGCATCAGAGAAGATGACATCAGGAACTGAATTAATCAGACCAAAGAAAACCACTGAAGCTTACACAAGAGTTAACCAATCAGCTTTGCCCTTGACCCCTAAGCCCTAATCCTCAAGCTCTGCTTTTAAAACCATTGCTTACAAACCATTGTGGAGTTCAGATTTTGACCCTTAGCTCACCATCCTTCAAGCTTGGCACTGCAAATGAATTTCTTTAATTTCACCTCTGTAACAACTCAGTGTTCTATGTTTGGTTCTGCTGTCTACTCGTCAAACAACCAAAAGTCTATGTTTGGAAAAATAGTCGTTTCATAAGTAAGCAATCTTAAAATACCATTTACATTGCTAGAGAAGTTATTCTCACCCTGAACCAGTGGCATCCCAACTCAGGCCCTCGTGGTGGCATTGCACAGAAAACTAATGAAGTGTGGGGATTATAAATGAATTTATCGTCTCACTCATCCATCCCCTCTTCTTTTTCAAATTTATAAATATGTTCAGCAGTGTCAGACCTGTTCATCTATTTTTGACATACAAATAGAAACCATCCTTTTGGAATTCTACAGGGAAGGTGGCCATGTGGTTATGCTAGCTTGTGGCTTGGAAGCAACTAGAATTGAGTTGGGATGACACTGGTTCAATGGGAGGACTCAGTTTTCTCACGTCAACTATAGTTGTGGTTCTAGTGACCTCAGAGGGAAAAATAATTTGTTTTTTTGGTGATAATAATTGTTTTATAAGATACAAACACAGATAACATCAAATAAAGTTCTAGAATGTACTCACAATGTCCTTGGTCACGGTATGATCAATAGATTCTATGAAGGGTCCTGTGAATTTCTATTTGGTTGACTTCAGGGAGTAAGCAAGAAGTAGTGCTGTAAAGATAGATATGGATAGAGATCAGAAACATGAAGTCTAGAGTATTTAATTGCTTTGTTTTTTAATTTAATACTTTAAAAATTGTAAACAATACATGCTTGTTTTAGAAAACAGCAGAAAATACAGTTTAGGCAATAGGACATAAAACTTATCTGTCATACCACCACCCAGGCATAACCACCATTAATCCATGATATGGATTAATATTCTTACAGAATATTTAATAAACATTTATGTATATGTGGATATGTATTCTCCTACTGCTTTAATTTAAAAAACTAGGACCATACTGCACATACTACTTTGTGACCTGCTTTTCTTTCTTTGAATAAGACATTATGAAAATCTTTTGTCATAAATAAACTTCAGCTCTGTGGTAGATCATTTCTAAGATGTCCCCAATGATCCCTGCCCTCTCATATCCTCACATTGTATAATCAACTCCTCTGGAGTCTGAGCTGGACTTCTGACTTATTCCCATCCAATAGAACATGGCAAGAGTGATGGGATGTCAGCTTTGAGCTGATTTCTGTGATGAAGCCAACTGCTACATCATGAGCTGCTCTCTAGAAAATAGGGCAGTGAAACCGAGGCAAGGAACTGAGGGAGACCTTCAACCAACAGGCCAGAGGAACTGAATCCTATCAACAACCACTTGAGTGACCCTGAAAGTGGATCCTCTCCAAGTTAAGCCTAGAGATGATTCAAGCACCTTGACTGTAGCTTCTGAGAGGCTGTGAGTCATGGGGCCCAGCTCAGCCGTGCTTATAGATGCCTGATCCACAGAACCTGTGAGAAGATATATGTTTGTTGTTTTAAGCTGCTAAGTTTTGGAGTAATGTAGCCATCGATAACTAATACAAACCACTTAGTTTTTAATAGCTGTTTATTATTCCAATGTAAGGTTGTACTATAATTTACTCAATCCTTTTTATTGCTGCATATTTTGGTATTTTATTTTATTTGTTATAAACAGGGCTGCCATGAATGTCATTGTTAGCTAAATCTTGGTACACAGTCTTCATTCTTTTCTAAATCCTTGAAGTGGAATAGCTGAACTTCAAAGGGTTTGCATCTTTTAAGGTTTTTGAGATGCTTTTTCCCAGTTGCTTTCTGGTAAAACTATACCCATTTACATCCCTGCTGTGTGTAGTTTCCCATGGCTGCTGGCCCACACCAAAGGGTTTGTGTTTCTGAAGCATATTTTTGGTTAATTTCCACCACTGTGTCTTGAGCTCTGTCTCCATCAAACCAGTTAGAAATAAAACCAAATACAAACACAAAAACCCAAGAATGAAGACCAAGGTTGGCTTTTCAAAAGTACTAGATAATTTGAAGCTAAATAGTTTATTCAAAATACTATTGTTTTCAAACAGTTAGATGGCTTCAACCACCCTCATATTGTAATTGTTATCTTTCAGTGAACATTGAACTTCTGAAAACATGGTGATGCTCATATCCCCAAGGACTTAGAAGGAAAACAACAATACTGGTTAAGGTCAACATAACACATAGCTTTTTGAAAACCTTAGCTTATTTCAGTCACACAAAGGATGGCAATAAATTCAACTTTTAAAATTACCAAGCTGGATGGTCTGAATTCAATAGATATATATTTTTGGGGAAGAATTTCACATACAAAGATATCACCACCATTTCCAAATTGCAAATTCACTGTTGGAGAAGAATAAATATTTTAATGAATGCTATATATTTTATCAGGCTCTGAACCCTGCGGTTGGTTTAAGCTAAGGGTGCAATTTCAGGCATTTAAATAAGTAAATAAATGAGGAAGAAAATCCATGTTAATTGCAGTAATTTGCGACACTTTCAATTTCTTAATTAAGAAATAAAATAGGATTCATTATCCATGCCCACTATAGATGGCATACATAGATCACCATTACGACCACACACAAGACCTGATGTTATTGCCATAAACAAAATAGAGAGAAATCACTGGCCAAATGTTCAGGAGCAAAGAGGAAGGAAAGAGGGCCATGCAAAATGCTCCTCCTTAATAAATGCTCTTCTTTCTGACCTTGGGATTGTATTATCTCACAATATCTACCTTGGGCATGGAGACCTGCCCCTCCCCCCTAACATTTGGGATAGATTTTTCTCTCAAGATTCTTGCAAAACTTTTCTGAGCCTGTCTGGCCACCCTGGTGATGTCAACTTTTCCCTGATCACCTGCCCGAGGTCATCTGTGTGCCTGGACTTCGGGTCTCTGCCTGTCTCATTGTCTTGGTGAGTCCTCATCTTCTTCTACAATGGTAGGAAGAAGAAAAGAACATTTCTTAAAACTATAGGCAATCTGACTCATGTTGCCTTTTGAAAATTAAGCATTAAATTAAACTAAGGAGAGCATATAATTAAATTAAACTAAGGAGAGCAGGGACAAATGATTAACTGGACAGGACACCAGACAAACTGGGACTGTTCTGGACAGACCAGGATTCTTGGTGCCCCCAATGAAAAACCCACATAGGGCTAGAGTGGGAATGAGTGTAGATTGTCAGGCACATAAAAGGGAGTTCTGTTTTGGTGATATGGACTGTAGGGTAATATCAATGAATGTCCAGATGAAAGAGCATTGAAACTCCTGGTTATGGGAAGAGATGTCTAGGATTGTGATTTTGCTAGGTATACTGACATGGACTGTAGTTTGCCTCTCTCAGGTCCCCTCTTTCCTACTGTCCTACCTTCTAAGTTTTTCCAGTCAGCATGAGCACTCCATGGGCCACTGATTTGTCTGTGAACTTCATGTCTGTTGATATGTGCAACATAGCAATGAGAAAGGTGCACAGCATGAGAAAATTGGAGGAATTTGAGAGACTCAAGACAAAGGGAAAAAATGAAGAAAACCATCCTTGAAGGTCTCTAAAAGGAATGAGGAATCTTGTCTGGGGTTACACACTGAAGTGTTTTGAGCAAGTAGGATAGTTTTTGGTTTTAACCTAAAGAAAATAAAAAATTAACACAATACTTCTCAAGTGCCTATTATGTTCCATATGGAAGGCAAAGGAATAGTCTGTGACATATTGCTTGTTCTCACTGAAGGGATTTAGGAGTACATTCCTGAGTCAAAGGCTCTGAAAGAAACCTGGATTCAACAGCTGTTCTGACTGAGCCAAGCTGATCTTCACCCATGGTGAAGACCCTCATGGAATTCACAAGGACTGAAATGAGTGTCTATATCTTGGTTGTTCCCCTTTGCAAAGGATCCTTCCTCCTGGGTGCATCTGGACAGAGCCTTGACCCTTGTGAAACTTTATTTTTCTGATGATTCATGGTAAAGAAGATACAGAAGTTTTCTGATTTTAGAAGGAGGCCAAGGAGAAACAAATTCAAAATGCATCCATAAAAACTAAAGCTAAATACCAGACCAGAAAGAAAAACAAAACTCTATATAAAGTTTTCTCATAGAATTCACTGTTTCACATATACCAGATTTTCTGACTTGGTTCAGATAGTGAGTGACAGCAGGATTCTAAGAAGATATAATGAAAGATGGGAGAAAAGTGAGCAGGAGATCTTTGAACCTTGAGAAACACCATGGGAAATCTACCTTGTGCTATTGCAAGGTAAAACCAGGAGAATTAGTTGTTGAAGCTCTTTTGAAAAGAGGCCTTAAATGTGGTTATGTCTTAGCTATTACATTTGAGGATTGTTCATGCTTTTATTCATCATTTCATTGAATAAGTATTTATTGAACATCTTCTTTTCCCCAGGTATAGTATTAGGTATAGGAGATTCAGAAGGAGGAGACAGGGCTTTGCAGCCTTTAAAGAGACTCCTGCCTTTAAGATGGCAGTGTTAAGACAGGCCTGTCCCCTTCTTTCTGAATTCATTTCAAAATGACAAAGAAAATGAGAGGCAGAAATGCAAACTTTACGTTTGTTGAGGAAGGGCTTCTAAATGCAATGACATTTCAACCAGGGACAGATAGATGTTGAAAGATGTCTGCTGCTGAAAACCTCAAACAAGGCTGGCAGAGAAGACCTTATCAAAGAGGGCAGATCCAACATCATCTTTGGGGAAACAACTGGTCTATGGAGAATGGACTGACTGTGAGAGCATCCCTGGATCCTGGGTGGGCTCCATCTAGAAGCAGGGGAAAGCCATCCCTGCAGGAAACAATCTGATGGGGAGATAGATAGGAGCAGATAGGTTCAATACTAATCAGTCTTGCAACTGCCAATCTCTTCTTTCTTCTGGGAAGAAGTTAGGGTTAAATCAACATATACACATATGCGTGTGTGTCATAAGGTGCACCCTGTAAATGAAAAAGACTCTCTGCTGGATGGCATCATGGCCTGGCCCAGCACCATAAGCATTCTGCAAAATAGCTGGTTAAGCACAAGCTTGTCTCAAATATGAGTCAGAATAAAAAAGAAGCCATCAGAAGAGTTCTACAAAGATACTGCAAGAAAAGAAGGTAATGATTAGAGAAAACAAATAGACAAAGAACACATAACAAGATTGTATTGCCATAGAGCTCAAGGAAACTGCCAAGCAAATGAGAACAGACAAATAATAACAACAACAAAACTTAATGAAAACGGTCACTTATATAAAAGAAGAGCTCAAGGAAGAAATGTCAAGACAACTGAAAGAGCTCAGGAATGAAGTGGGGGAGAAACATACTAGTACTGTCATCACAGAAATTAGGGGGCCATTAGAGGCAACAAAAAGTTAAACTCTACTCAAAATGAAAAAAAAAGCGGGCTTAATATGGTTGATAAAGTGAGCAAAACAAAATGGGAATTAACACTTTAAAAGGATTAGAAAAAGAACATGATAGCCATGGAAATGAAATAGATTTGATACCCATATGTATATGCACAAATAGACCACGCCATGTTTGACAAAGAATAATGAAAAAAAAATAGAAGATGTATTTGGAGAAATATAATTACAAAGCATTTTCCAGAAATAAGATATTTAAATCTACATACTAAGCAAAACCAAAACATAAACTATCTCAGAAAAAGCTGATGCAGAACTATCAATCCAAAAGGTAGAGAAAGATTCTTTTACCAGTCAAACAAACAAAAAACCAAAACAAACAATACAAATCAAAATCAAAGTTTCTTTTCTAGGGGGGGGAATTAGGTTGGTGTCAGAGTTTTCCACAGCGATGTGTTATGCCAAAAGACAGTGGAAGCATGCTTATAAAACCTCATTAAGAATTAAATAAAAAACATTTAAACATTTTGTGCTCAAACTTTTGTTCATGTACTAATGCTACACTAAACATTGAATAAACCAGAAAATGTGGTTACCAGGATCTGGTCTGGAATAAAGTGGAGGCTGAATTTTAACCAGCCTGTGGAGAATGCAGAAACTATGGCAGAAAGAGAGATGCTGAGTTTTTAACTAGTTATTTTAGGATTAAAAAACAAACAAACCCTATTACAATTATGGTTAGAGAAAATAATGTAAATTGTAATAAACTATTAAAACATTAAAAACACTGAAACTAACATCATTCCAAAGATGGGAGAGAGAAGGTGGGAAGTAGCCAAGAGTCAAAAGTCACATTTAGGGCTAATGAACTGAGAAATGAAAAAAAAGAAAAGTGTATTAAAAATTATAAAGTTGAAATTAGCAGAAGGATTATCATTTTATCATCATCATCATCATCACCACCACCATCAATTAAAATTGGGTAAAATAAGAGGTGGGAGAAGTATATATAATTTATCATTGTAGAGTTGACAGTCCACAGCTACTAAGAATATAGAGGATTAAGTATATTATATTTAGTACTAGAGACCCAGTGCATGAAATTTGTGTGGGGGGGGGGGAGGAGAGGGAGGCAGGTCACCTCAGCCCAGCCTGCACCCCCTTCAATCTGGGACCCCTCAAAGATATCCAACTGCCAGTATCAGGCCTAAACCGGCAGTTAGACATCCCTCTCACAATCCTAGACTGCTGGCCTGCCTAATCACCCCCAATTGCCCACCTCTGCTGGCCTGGTTGTCCCCAGCTGTACCCCTACTGGCCTGGTCACCCCTCATGGCCCCCTGCTGGCCTGGTCACCCCATGCAACCTTCTTATTCAGTCGTTTGGTTGTCCCTCACTAACCCCCCTGCTGGCCTGTTCATAGGCAGCCATCTTGTGAGGGCATGAGGGTTAATTTGCATGTTACCTCTTTGTTATATAGGATTATGAAGGTAACCACTTCAAGAATGAAAAATATTAAAACTTTCTAAACTCTCCCTATGAAACCCACATATCCCAAATTTAAAAACAAAATAAAGCTCAGACCATAAAGTAAAATAAAAGCAGAAATCATATGATGTTTAAACTAAGTCCAAGCATATCTATCAGATTAAAAAATATGAAAGTAAAAATATATTACTGAAAAGAAATAGAATCTCAGTTTAAATTACAAAGCAAAACAAGAAAGCAACCCCACAATATATGCTGTGTATAAGAGACACAAAAGAAAGTAACTAGAAAATTGAAAATAAAAGAATGGGCAAAGGCTGAACCAGGAAACAAAACAAGAAAACAAAACATAATCAAGAGATCAAGCCCAATTTTAATATCAGACACGTATCAGACAAGGTTGAATTCAGGGCACAAAACAGTAAACGACACAAAGATGGGAACGCAATTGAAATCTATAATGATAGTATAAACATGATGAGGATTTATGCACCAAAAATATAGCAATAACATTTATTAAGCTGAAAGGCAGTGCATATAAAAATAAAAGCAGAGACATATAAACACTAAGAAACTAATACAGCTTCCTCAGGTTAAAGTAATCAGAGAATGCTTCCAGAGTCATATTACACTTCATTTTGGGATTATCAATACTTTTCAACTCCCTGTATTGTACAAACAGCTACAAGAAAATCTGACAGTGTCTCATCCTTGCTGTAAAGCCTTCTATAGCCCTGCATACCTGCCGCATAAAGTTCAAGTTCCTGGGTGACCCAGCCTCTGCTAGTCCTCCAGCCTTCTCCCATTCCACATGTCTTCAGAGTCATCCCACCACTGGAGTTTCTCTTTTCTATACCTCTTTCTACACCTCCTTTGCCTTGTCTGAGGCTGTTTCCTCTCTCTGTATGCTTTTTACTCCCTCTGACACCAGGTGGATGTAACCTTTCAGAGAGGAAGGGAGAGGGAGAGATAGAAACATCAATGATGAGAGAGAATCATTGATCAGCTGCCTCCTCCATGCCCCACACTGGGGATAGAGCCTGCATGTGCCCTGGCTGGGAATTGAACTGGGACTTCCTGGTTCATAGGTTGATACTCAATCACTGAGCCATGCCAGCTGGGCCACATATAAAAATTTAAAAATATAGAATACTTTGCTTTCATTTGTGTCATTTAGCAGGACACCAGCTCATCTGAGTCCTGAGTCTTAAACAGCCTCTTTCACTGCGTCCTCCCTTCCAGGGTTATAATGACCCAATTTCTGTCATGTTCTAATTATTCACCTAACCTAATTAATTACAAGAGAGTGGCTTCGTATTTTAAAAACTGCATTTCTATTCATCTTCTCAGTGGACCTTCACCTGATACTGCGTTGTGTGCGACGTGGGGATCGTCAGCACATTTTACAAATGGGGAAATAGAGTCAGTGTGCCACTGATATAAATGAGGCCAGACCTGCAGCTTCCACTTGTAGCCCAGTGCTCTTCACACCAGAGAAGGCTGTCTCTTCCCTAAGTTTCCAGAACTTCTCTCTGGAAGCATGGAGGTGTGTTTTTAAAACATTGATTTTTTTTTTTTTTTTTGCTAAAATTTCTCTGTGTTTTGCTTTTGATTTCTCATTCCCGGGAAAGATCCTGCCCTCTCTCTCTGGTGGTCAGCATTCTTTTTCTTCCCTGAGTGATGGCCTCACTCGGTCCCGCTTGGGTTCTCTTCACTTGAGCTTCCACTTAGCCAGCCACCCCCTGGAGAACCATTCTGGCTGAATGTCTCCTGCCTCCTTTCAAATTGTTCCTGTTCTCCGCTCGGGATTTCCTGCAGGGCCGGCCTTCCCAGCTAATGAAGAGCCTCTAGCTGGAGGCACTGTTCCTGACCAAGTTTCCAGCCCTGCTGGGAGGTGGGGGTGGCAGCTGGAAGAGGAAGTGACAGTCCTGCCTCCCCTGAGCCCTGGAACTCGCTGGTACCTGTTTTGTTTCAAATGGCCCAGCTCTCCTCCTGGCCAACACTTTATCTTTAAAAGAATCCACTTAACTGCCTCCAGGAGAGCTCATTCATAGTGTGCATTTTCTTTCTCTAAATTGCTCAGTGGTATCACGTTATAATGTGTGGGGTGGGGTGCGGAGAGTAATATCTAGACTCCAGACATTGTTGAGCAGGAGTGACATTTTATTATGTATTTTGGAGAAATGCTGGGGCACCACTCAGCATAATTTTCCATCAAGTGGAGTTTAAGTTGTCACAATCCTAGTAGCAGATATCTATTATTTTTGTCCCTCTCTGTCTCCACTAGCCATAAAGAGGAGTAGGTAACAGCCTGGGTGCATCCTGGAAACTCATGTCCTGGGCTATCAGATTGGCCCAAGGGGTGGGATGATCTAGGCCAGCCAGTGTCTTTCCTATGAGTTTCCAAAAGCAGCTGGACAAGTGAGAGCATCTCTCCCATCTGCCCATTGAACTGTCAGGATATGAAGCTGTGAGGGCTGATGAGGAATCCTCAGCAGCAGCCAATCTGAGGAAAGGACATAGCATCGGAGAGAAACATCAGTGAAGATTGAGGGAGGAATAGCATGAAAATTCCCAATTCTGGTTATTCCTGAGGCTGCCTTCCTTGCCCATTTTTTCAGAAGTTTGACTACATATGCCTATAAATCACCTTTTAGTGCTTCGGCCAGTTTAATTTGCTAATTGCAACTAAGAGAGTCCTTTCTAATATGTCGCTTCCATCTGTGACTTCTCCCATCACAGGTCCTGTACTGTCCCTCGGCTGCCCCAAACTAGCAGCCCTGGGAACTCGCAGGGGATGATTCCTGTTTGCTCTTGAACCCTAAAAGTTCCACCCATATGGCTAGTACCTCATCATTGGTAGACAAAGCATAAAATTCACATGTCCCTGCAAGAATGAAAGCTCCACAAAGCAGGGAACTCTGCCTGCTTTGTTCACTGTTGTGCCCACCTGTCTGGACAGGGCTAGGCACATTGTGGTTGCATGATGAATATTTGTTGAGTGAGAGAATCAGTGAATATGGCCATTCATTCATTCATCCATTCATTCATAGCGCCATGCAGAGGGCTGAGATGCCTATCTCTTTTTGCGTGGACATCTGTAGTCACTGTCCATTACATCCTGAATTTAACCCTCTTCTCAATGTAACCTCAACCTACCTGTCTAACCTTTTCCCTTACTGCTCCCTACTTGCACAAAGAATCTCCTAGTGTGCAGTAGGAGATACGTCAGCCTGACCGTGGCCTACTTCTGCAGCTTCTGTGCCTTTGCTTAGGCGATTCCATCCATGTGGAAGGCACCTTACCTCTGTGCTTCAAGTGCACGTATTGAACTTATGCCATGTTGCTGGCCTGTCCCTCCCATTCAGAATGACTCTCAGGCTCTGGGGGACCTTCAGAGCACTTTCAGCCTTCCCCTTCTGCCATTGCATTAGTAAAAGCTACTGACAGCACATCCCATTTCTCCCCCAGGCGACTCCAGGCTCCTTGCATGCAGCGTCCTGTCTCTCTTTCTCTTTGTCCATCATCTTTTATTTCTGCTTCTCTCTTCTCCACCCTCACACTTTCCACCAATCAGGCCCTAGCATAGTGTCATACAAAGTGGATGTCCGTCAAATGTCAATACACGTGACTCCATCTGCACATGGGTACCAAACTCTGGCATGACTAGACAAGCTGTAGAATCAGCTTGCGTGGCTTTCCTGTAAAGTGGGGCTAATAAATTATAAGCTTCATTGGGTTGTGGCTGATAAAACACATGGCTCATGCAAAGGGCTTGGCCCAAATCATGGCACAAAAGTAGGTGCTCAGTAAATGGTGATGGTGTTTGCTATTGATGGATCTTAGGTGCCTAGACAGCCAAGAGGACATTGTTCTCTCTGTTTTCCTCCACTGGGGTTTCTGATATTTACAACCTGACCACCACCTTCATTTCATACCTTGGGTGGCTTCCCACACATCTACTCTCTTCGTGAGTCCTCCCTGTATAGCCATTTCCCCCACCAGCCAGCCCAGCAGCCATTGGGGTCCTCCCCTCACCATGGTTGCCCCGCCTCCTGGGCCAGTGGAGGAGGGAAGGACTCAGCACCCTCTCACTGCACTCCCGGGGACTGATGGAGATGGAACAAAACAAGGAGGGAGGCAAGCCTGGCCACATTCATTGAACATCCTTTTCCACCAGAGCAGCCAACAATGAGGCTCGTGAAAAAATGGAGCTGGTTTGGGGGCTTTCTTCTATTTTCCCCTCTGCACATATATATTCAGTGGGATCTGGAGGGGCTGCCTCTTGCCGAACCAAACCCCAAAATAGCTCCAGAGGTTAATGCTGGGCCAAAGCTCTAAGACAAAGAACACACCTCTTCTTCCCCCATTGTGTCCCCATTTCTTCCTGGGTTTCTTACTCTCCTCTGTGTGTCTCATTCCATGAATCTGTCTTTCTCTTTAGCTGATAGCTAGCTCTGCGATCCCCATCCCTTTCTTTCTTGTCATTTCTTCAGCTATCCTTTCATTGTCTGTGTCTTTTTGTCTCTCCCATTCTGACTCTCCCTTCCCTCCTCTGCCCTCTGCCTTCACCCCTCCTCCTTCTGCACTGTAGCTCCCAGCATCCCTCTCCTGGCCATGATGCTGCAGGGGCTGTCTATCTGCCAGTGACAGGCTCTGCCAACCTCGACCACTTCTCTCCCGCTGCTGGCAATTATCTGGAGGTTGGCATGGGGCCCGGAAACTGCCGCTTGCTCCGCCCCGTGGCTCAGGGCCTGCTCCTTCACGCCAGCCCCCTTGGAGGACTGCTTGGTGCTGTGCCCAGGATGTGACAACCTGCAAAGGTCGCACACACTCCAAAGAAGACGAACTGCTCTGCAAGTGGAATTGACATTGGGCAGACTTGCCCAGACTTTCTAGCATTTCACAGAGCGAAGAAGGAGCAGTGGGAAACAGAAACTGTAAACTACACCAGCACCCCAACACATACACACACCTTAATATTGCATGCCATTTTTAATTTATTATCTTTAAAGGTAGCATTTGAATCTACCTTATTTGAAATATGAGTAATTCATCCATACAACTTTATTGAAAGTTGACAATGTGCGTTCTCTCTCTCCCTCTCTCTCTCTCTCTCTCAAACTGATGGGGTTTCAGAACTGAAAGGGACTTGTGAGGCTGTTTAGCATACCAAGGCCATCATTTTTCAGCTGGGAAATCTGAGGCCCTGAGAGGTTGAGAAAGTTACCCAGAGTCAGCCAGTTAGTTGGTAGGAAAGGCCCAACACGGACTCAGGTTTCCAGGCCCCAGATGAGGTGCACCGCAGAGCCCCTGCTGGCAGGCAGGGTGCAGTCCTTCTCCTTTAATAAGGGAGGACACCTGTCTCCTAGAAGGAGACACTACTTTCTGCCCAGGTCATTCAGTAATTCATTGTAAGAGCTCCAATGTCTTCCCATATTTCATTCATCTAAGAACATGTCCCTTCAGCCAGTCAACTAACCTCCTGCAGCATCCTGGTAATCAGAAATATTGAGAAAAGGGCAGGCAGGGCTAACCCCTTTGGGCCGATTTGATCCTTTTCAGCTAGTTCTGAGCTTGGAGGCTCTTCTCATCAATATTGAAGCAAAACCTTGTCACACATGCTTACTCATGTTCAACCAGCCTTTGGCTGAGGGCTGCCTGTGTGGCATGGGTCCATTACATGCCAGGGCACCCCATACCTGCTGAGTAAATGCTTCTACATCCCATATTCTCTCCCTCAGAGACCTTAGTGACCCAGAGTTTGTTGACTCGCTGGCTACCAGCCTCATAATAGAGATTTGCCTGTATGCACTGTGGGGCCACCTCACCCAACATGCAGAAAACTGCAGAGGAAATGGAAGTAGGCAGAAAGGATGACTGAAATAGGCAGAAAGAATAAACTCCCTAAAAATCTGGCTATGACCAAATCATGTCTCACCATTGAGTCAAATTGCAGATTGAATGGCCTTGGTTGTTCCCTATGGTCTTTAGTAATAAAATTCTCCTATAATAATAAAAACTATGCCCTAGCTGGTTTGGCTCAGCAGATAGAGTGTATCAGCCTGCAGACTGGAGGATTCCAGGTTTGATTCTGGTTAAGGACATTTGCCTGGATTGTTGCCTCAATCCCCAGTAGAGAGCATGCAGGAGGCAGTCAATCAATAGTCTCTCTCATCATTGATGTTTCTATCTCTCTCTCTCTTCATCTCCAAAATAAATAAATAATATGTTTAAAAAATAATAAAAGCTGTCATTTGTTGAGCACTTACCCTGCACCAGGCACTATTGGAGTCTTTGTGTGCCTTGTCCCCCTTAGTCCTCACTGCCACCGTGAAGTCAGGACCATCATTGCCTTCTGTTTCCTTGACTGAGGCTCAGGGAGGCCACATGGCTGCTGGGTGAGGAGGCAGGTGTTGAATTCAGGCTTATTCACATTTTAAGTGTAGGACTGGGATTCAAATGTTAAGCCACCTGCCTCCAAAGCTTCTCCACCACATTGCTCTCAAGAAAGCACGCACTACCATTTCCAAAGCTTTCCTCTTAAATAATTAAAACTCCAGAATGTTCCCAGTCCTTAAAGGGATACATTTCAATTACCTGGAATAGCCACGGCGCAGAACCACTGCCCTGACTATCCTCTTCCTTGGCTCTGTTTCAAATACTCTACCTCTGACACTCAGAGTCTAGTAGATGACACACACCTCCTGCCTGGAGCTTCATGAGGGGGCCCTAAAACTGGGGGATTTACTGCCCCACTAGCCAGCCTGCGAACCCTTGACTGCTCAGGATGCAGGCCACGGGCTGCCGAGGACTCCATGGAAACCAGGACCTATTCCAGCAAGTCTGTGGGCTCTAAAAGCCTATGCCTTTGGTACTGAGGTTTTATTTTCCCTCTTGATGCAGTTATGAGGGACAGTTGGAGAGGAAATTCCCTGCAGTTCAACAGACTCCAGATTTATAGAGTAGTGTGAAAATATTTGCCCTGTGTTTGAAACTGCTGAAGAGGGAAAAGGAATGTTGTTTTCTACAGATTTATGAAAACAGAAACATTGATTTGTTTTGCTTGGGGTTTGTCACTCTTTTAATGATAACTGGATGTTTTCTAGTATTTTGAGAGGGCCACAACTTTTACAGGTAAGCCTGGTGCCTGGGGAAATTGGAAAGTTCGTTTCTCACACTTTCTCCTTTCCACTCTGCACCCCTCATACCCCATAGCCCCTTTTTAATCCTCACCTGTAGTGGTCCCAGTGTTCCATGACCCCACGGACTGTCCCAGAAAGATATCTATCATTCATTCATACCCGTTATAGAAAGTTGATGGATCACAATTCCTTTTGGATTTTTGTCTTTTACAAAATGCTAAAGATGACTAATTGCTACCTGACTAAGCATATCCTTATGCTCGAGTAATGTAATTTTAGGCACATATCAATGAGTTTGGGTAGAATTTGAAGGTCTTTCAGTTGTCTTCCATGTTATAACATAGGCATTGGTGGATTCTTCCTAAGTAAAAGGCTGGCTCTGACTACAAACGTGAATTTTGCTTCAGAACTACGTCTGTATAGAGCCAACATTATTTGAGACCCTTTGATCTGAAATATATGTGTGAGGCTTCCTAGCAAAGTTGAGGGATAGGTCCCAGGGTCAAAAATACATTAGACTAAGTTCTAAAAAAAAAAAAAAGGTTAGTCTGGTCTACAGAAGGATGGCTAAAATCCTGCTCCTAGCAAGGGAAGAGGAAAGAGAAAGGCAATTCTCATTATAAATTGCTCCATTATACCCAAGCTAGGTGGCTCCTGGAGATGGTCCTGTTACTCAGATTCACTCTCACATTCTCCAATGTCCCTTAATTAACGCAAAGAAGCATCTCTGAGAAGTGACCACAGTAATCTCCTCCCCCGTAAAAGTTCCCCCATTGCAATAAAACTTCTAACAAACTATGATTTACCTCTGCACGTCTGCTCTGCAACCAAGAGCCACTGGGACCAGCAGGTTGTCAGTATTGAGAATAATAAGAAACATAAGAACTTGGGAAGGGTGGAGTAGAAAATAGAAAATAAGGGCAAAGTAGGTGGAAGAGAGGGGTGAACTTTTGGGGTCAGGAAAGATGAGTTGGGGAAAATAACGGTGGCCACGAGGAAAGTGGGAGGTGAAATCTAGTAGGAAGGATTGCAACAGGTGCTCAGGGCCTATGACACTAGGTATTGGGAAAGGGTTTGAAAAATATTTATTTGGCTTTCAAATAAATTAAATAAAAGCCTTTCCTCTCTCCAGTTTCCAAATCACACAGCAAGACCCAGGAGGCAGGAGCCAATAAAATCTTAAAGACACCCAAGGATCAAGCCCACACATTCCAAATGCTTCTTAGGATGAGTATATTCTGTAACAAAGCAACATGAATTTACAAGTGCCTCATTAAAGCTGCAGGGGTGGGAGACTGTGGAAAGTTTCTAGGGAGGGAGGGATGGTAAACGGAATTAATAGCACAGAACTCATTAGTAACCACTATTACTAATTTAAGATATGTGAAATGCTATTAATATTTTCTTTATTCAGTGCATAGCTTGATTGTTAGCTTGAGTCAACTTCCTTAGGGCTTTCTTAGCTTTTCTACAGCTTAGACTTTCCAATTCTATTTCCCCCTATTCTATTATGGAGAGGTTTTAGGAAGAGTCAGGAAGGTCTCCTGAATCACAAATTCTGGGCTGGCCCTACCCCAAAATGGAGTGGGCAACCCTGGTGTGTACAGGTGGGGATAGCACCATAATAGGAAGACTTTAGTAGGAGGGTACAGTGTGGAGACGGTGGTCAGAGAGCAGGAGAAAAGTCAGTGTGTGATTTGTGGAGAGCCCTTAATTAGGATTTCCAGCCTTCGCCTTCTATTCTATACTTGACTGGTGGCTGCTTGAAATGCACCAGGTGGGATCATCATTGGTTTAGGTAGCATTATTTCCTGTCCAATGAGAAGATGCTTGAGAAGGTAATATATCACTGACATCTTCATGAAAATGGCCTCCCAATTTTGCAGAACCCAATGGCTCTAAGAGAGCAGTTTTGAGTATTAAAGAAGTTGGAAGAAT
The DNA here is from genome assembly GCA_004026665.1 of Murina feae. Lineage (NCBI taxonomy): Eukaryota > Metazoa > Chordata > Mammalia > Chiroptera > Vespertilionidae > Murina > Murina feae. The sequence continues at coordinate 4,549 of PVJC01001978.1, read as the reverse complement.
ATAGAACATGGAGCCTGAATTACTGACCAAATAGGGTAGACTTGGGTGGGAGTATATGTGGGCACTGGGTGCAGGTAGGAAACAGCTAAGGATCTGAGGGAGGAGATGCAGTGAAGAGGCGGTTGAAGATGCCAGGGGATGAATGCAACCATCTCCAGGTCTCTGATGAGGTCTTCAAATTCAGTTACCTGATGGCTGGGTTAGGGGAGGCCTTCACCACATGTTTATAGGCTCTAATGGGAAGATCTTCCTTCAAAGCCAGGATCAAAGCCACCCACCGAAATGAGAGAGGTCCCAGCATGAGCGCTCCTAGCTTCCAAATCCAGTCCCCAGCTGTCAGAAATGAAAGGGGCTGTATATTCCCTGGATTCTTGAATGTTTCTGAGCAGCCTCATGTACCAGGCACTGGGTGAGGCCTAGGGAATAGAAGGTTGCAAGTTGCAGTCCTAGCCCTCCATGTGCTTTCAGTTCAGCTTTTTTCACAGTTGATACTCAATGTTACACTGCTTTTTTGAGGTGGAGAAGACACAGTGGGTATCTATAAGACAGCCCCCAATATGGCCAAGTGGGAAACTCTCTAAAAGGGAAACAAAATCTCTCTGAAGAAGGGAGGTGAGGACACCAAGAGGACAGTGTTTATCCCTCTTTAGAGCACCTGGAGGTCAAATACACTGAAGTGTTGTGAACGTGTAGACGGAGCTCAGAGAATGCCAGTCACAGGTGGCACCTCCTCATGGAGCTGACAAGATGGCCCTCTCAGTCCCCATCCAAAGACATTCATTTGCTTGGAGCTTGAGAGGGGCACCTTAGGGAGGTGAATGGCAGGCTAGCTTTTCCTACCTGAGATGGGGCTCTTTTCATTGTTGGACAGAGTTTGGATTTGACAATTACTTCTATAGACTAACTTAGCTGACATGCTGCACTGACAAAGTGAGGGATTTCCAAAAGCCAACCCAGGCCCAGAACCAGTGTCCACACATGGTCCTCCCATCTCAGATTCCCCCACTGTATAGAGAGTACCTCATTATAATCCTCCTATTTTACAGTCATATGTACCCCAAAGTAGAGTGTTCTGTACATTAGTTTATTCACTTGCACTGAACATTTTTTAGGTTATCTAACTTTACTAGATTCATGAAAGGTCATGAGACAGTGTCACTTCACACAACTCCCATGCATCAGATAACACTACTTTTCCTTTATTCTGCCATCACAGCTCCATAAGCCTATGAGGACACAGGCTCAGAGACTGTTCCTCAGCAAGTAAATGTGCTCTTGTCAAACAGCACCAAAAGTTGAATATTTCTCTGAGCTGAAGATTGTTATTCTTAATAAAAAGGAGCCTGAACTAGAAATATTCTAAGCTTCTGTTCTAACGAATGTGGGACCATTGAAGGGCCAGCAGGTGTTGTTGAATTCAATGCATGGCCAGTTGGGCATTTCAAACACAATGTCAGGAAGAAAAGAGGACTATTTTGCTGGAAAGGGGGATGGAGACATTTGGGGGTGTGGGGCACTGATAGCACTTCCTCTGTCACTCCCAGAACATGATTGCCTGCCCAGAAGCTGCAGGGACACTCTGGGTTTTGCTAGAATGCCAATTCCCCTTTCCTAATGTTTTGGGAAGAACATTTCATGGAACACAAATCACTGGTCCTTTCATCCTATGACAGCAAATGGAGATGAATGATAGAAACAGGGACTTAAGAGATACCTTTGCATTAGTGCCTATGGCCGAATATTTGTTCCAGAAAGCTCCTTTGGGAGGCTCAATTCCTGGCTCGAGGGCCTCACCTGGAGGCTCCAGGAGGGCAGATGGTTGGCAGCTGGCATTTCTTCCTTAGCTGTCTCCTTTCATGGCTGAAACCCTAAGTCCCCAGAGTAGACTCTTTCTAGCTCTCACACATCCAGAGCAAACCTCCAATGTCATATCAGCACTTTGGCCCTTCTCCACACCCCTTTCTCAGGAGAGCTTGTACATGCATGTCCTCACTTCTCTGCCACCTCTCTTGGCGACTTCCAATTCTTAGTCCTCAGTTCCCTATTGGAGAACACTGGAGAACACTCTTGTCTCCTCCCACCTCTAGAGAGTAGCTGCTTTCATCATCTCCACGTAGCAGATGGAGAAATGGAGGCATGGTGAAATACAGTGACTTGGCCAATGTCATGCAGACAGTAAGTGTCAAAGACAGAGTCAGACCCAAGTGGCCCAGCCCCTCAGACTGTGCTCTTGACCATGTGGCTCTTCTCCCAATCCCAATCTCCTAGTCCCCAGCAGCAAACCATTACCCAGGGTCTCTCTTTCGCCTGCTGCTTTCACATAATGCTCCTAGGATTCTAGAAGTTTCCCAACTGGGAGCTGGAGACAGAACTACCATATGAAGTAAACCAGGCCAATTTCTTATACTCCATTTACCACCAGAGTGGCCAACGGTGAAGTCCTAGGAAGAAACAGAGTTGGCTGGGGTGCTTTCTCTTTGTTTCCACTCTGCACATATATGCAGTTGACGTTGGGTAGAGATGGAGGAGGCATGGGCTAATCCTCTCTAAACCTACCACCAGTGAGGCTGCACGTCTCTGATGGCACAGGGAGGCATTTGGGTACCACTGCCAACAAATCCATTGAAAAGGGACTATTGCTCTTTATTGTACTCTACTGATCCAGTTTTAAACAACATCCAATCTTATTAGATAGTTGAATCTGAGGCTTGAAGAGATTGCTTATGTGGGGGGAAAACCTCTTTGGTTATTGCAAAGTACTGTGCAAGATGTGTTTTGTTATGATTTAATATTCAACTCTCACCCAAGTAGAATTGATTTTGTAAAATGTGTATTCACGTGTGTTCCTTAATTGGGGGGAGCACCTGGCAGCACTGTCTCCAGTCCCTGCCTCTCACTGGTCTTGCAGGTTCACGCTCCACAAAGGCTCCATCCCTTCAGCCACATCTTGGGTGAAATAATAAGGCATTTCCTCACATCCCCCAATCCCACTGCCCACCTTGCATTTATTCCAAGACTGTCTTTACCTCAGCTTTGAAAATCTGCAACAGCCCCGCAGCTGGGAAGAGAGTGTATCATTTGGCTTTATGCCCAGAAAATAAGATGCTTAAAAAAGGTCATAAAAAAGTCTCTTGAGGAAGAAAAGAAAAGAAAAAAACAACAACAACTGTTCTCTCTCAAGGTTAATTGAGTGGAAGGTGAACTTTCATCACATACTGTCCCTTTGTGAAAGCTGCACACCTCTAAATATGTGGAGAGGGCAACTCGCGGGAGAATGGGCTGACTACAGCTCAGGGACAGTGTGCATGGACAGCATCCCCACCAGGGAGAAGCAGATGGAGTGTGCACACACAGCCCCCATGCACAGAGCCCAGGCCTTTGTGGGATACAGAGGAGTGAAGGCTGGACACTTGCTCTCAGGGAATTTTTGGTCTCTGTGGGTGAAAGGAAGCCAATGGTCAGGGTGAAATGACTCGGAGACAAGTAGTGTGTCTGAGGATGCTGACTCTGCAGGGGATGTGTGCTCAGGGTTGGCTGGAACTGATGGGCTGGAGATGGCACTGCTCTGAGCTATGGGAAGTCTGACTTACTCACGGCCTTGGCACCTGCCTCTGACTGTGCCTAGAGCCAAGGTCCTAAACTGGGGACAATTTATCTGCCATGGGATAATTGGTAATGTTTGGGATGTTTTTGGTTATTTCAACTTGGAAGGAGTACTGTGGTATCAAGTAGGTAGAGAAAAGGATGCTGCTAAACATCTTACAATGCACAGGTTAAACTCCCCTCACCCCCAAAATAAAGAATTTTCCAGTACCAAATCTCAATAGTTCCAAAGTGAGGAAACCCTGCCTAGGACTAGCTCCCATCACCTGTGTCTCCTCCACATAGCTTCTTCTTTCCTTCAGTTATTAGGTGTTTGCTCAGAGCCACCTTATCAGAAATCCCTTACATTCCATACACACACACACACACACACACATATACACACTAGGGGCCTGGTGCACAAAAATTTGTGCACTCGGAGGGTGGGGGTCTCTCAGCCCAGCCTGTGCCCTCCTGCAGTCTGGGACACCTCGGGGGGGATGTCCACCTGCTGGCATGCCTGGCCAGCCTGGGTGAGGGGTTGAGGGCCATTTTCAGGCTGTCCACAGCCCCTTCAGGGTTTGTGCACTGGGGGGTGGGAGGGCTGGTGAGTGCAGGCCTGGACGTTTCCCACCAGAGGGCCCACGATTGCACACGCCTGGTGGGCCCCCACCGCTGAGGTGACACACCTGGCACAGAGCTGGGTGGCAAGCCAGGGGCAGACGCTGGTGCAGGATCCCTCGGTGGGGCCCTGCTGCTGAGCAAACACACCTGGGGTGGAGCCGGGTGGCGAACTGGCTTCGGATTCTCCACACTGTGCAGCAGATGCTCCCGCAAGCCCTGTGGAGGCCCCTGGGGGGTGGATGAAGGTAGCGGACCCTGGACTGGTGCTCCCGCATGTCCCTGAGGAGGCCCCTGGGGCAGAGTCAGGCTGAGGACCCGGGACGACTGCTCCTATACACCCTGC
>PVJC01001977.1:35907-85049 GCA_004026665.1 Murina feae | reverse complement strand
GGGTTTTGCTTCTTCATATTTCATATCTTTGACTTGCTTCTTGTGATCCTCTCGTCTGCTGTTGGATGTCTGTATAATATTCTTTATTTCAGTCAGTGTATGCTTAATTTCTAGTTGGCCCTTTATCATATCCTTGAGGGTCTCATTAGATTCATTGAGGAGCTGACTAAATTTATCGGCGGTCTCACTAAATTTATCGGCAGTCTCTAGAAATTTCTTGAAAAACCTAATAACCATGGTTTTGAACTCTATATCCTGTCGTTTTCTTTCCTCCATTTCTGTCATTTGTGGCCTGTTTTTTTGTCTCCGCATTTTGGCTGCGTCCCTTGCTGAGTTAGGCGATCACTGAGAGGGATTAACCTCTAAGCCATTTGGTTATGAGAGTCAGCTGTGTCTACAGTGGGAGAACTTCTGTGCTGGAGACACCCTTATGGGGCTAGAGTTGTTTCAGTGGGGCTTTTGTGCTCACTGCATTTACCCCGAGAGTGTTCCTTGTGGATCTGTTTTGTTTAGGTTAGTCCCACTCTGGCCACTGGGTGAGGCTGTATCTTTAAGGAGATGTTGAGTTAGCCTTGCCTTAGGCTACTCAGTCTTTTATATGCAAAAGCCTCTGACACAGCTTGGGAGGGGCGGGGCCTCAGGGAGTTTGCAGGGCAGGGCGGAGCAAATAGTTATGGCCTTCTCAGCCCTGCGCTGAGAGACACCAGGTCTCTGTGTCCCACGGTAATTGCTGCAAGCAACACTGAGAGAAACCCGCTTTGGATTTCCTCCTGGTGCCAGTCAGTCCCCCCTCTCCGGGTATCTGGGTCCTCAGAAACTCGCCTGGAACTGGAGTTCAGAGCCGCTGGGAACTTGTGGCTCTCTCCGTTTTGGAAAAGAACTGCGACCTCCGGCACCAGCCCTTTCCCCGAGCCCCGTGCGCGCGCCTGCGTACCTCTGTACTTTGCTTCCGCCGCTCCTCTGAGTCTCAGACTCTTTTCTAGTTGTAGGATTTTCACTCAGCCAGCTGTCCTGTGGGTGCGAGTGGTGTCCGTGTGTTCTTTTCGTGGTTTTTCTGAAATAGTTGTCCACGGCTGCATTTACGGTGTTTACCTTATGCCGCCATCTTGCTGTCCAGCGAGAAAAGGATATTTCAAGTGTGGGCAAAAGTTAAAGATGGGGAGATGCATGGCAATGAGGGCTTTTTTCCCTTCAAAATTTAATTTATTCATATCCCTGAAAATTTGGTGGGACTTTAAGTAATGGTTCTAATTGCCAGTTCTGTTTTCCAATTAACTCAGTGTGTTAGTTTGCATTCTCTGAAGCAGATACTAAAACAGAATTTGATGCAGAAGGATTTTATTAAGAGAAATGCCCATGTGACAGAAGGTGGGGAGAAGCCAGCCAAAGCTGGGAAATTCATCAGACTGCTATTCAAGTTTGACCCCTAGTGAAGGTGAAAGGGAACCCCTAGTGGGTAGAAGCATCCTCAACTGCTGTGAAGTCTAAGGAAGGTTCAGCAATACCATCAGGGGGTTCACGCATCCAAGTGCATCAGAAAAGTGCTAAGTCCCTCAGGACCAGCTCTGCTCAGGTATTCCTACTGCGCCAGTTACCAGCTTGGAGCAGCCTGGGAAGCATATTGGCACCAAGCTTTGGAGTCAGCTGCTGGCCCCGGGGTCACTGAAGCTCCCTGTTGGTGGAATTCTGAGAGATACAGTCACATGACCACCACACTCAAGAGACAGATGTGTATAAAAAATGCCCTGATGTATATATGAGGAACAAACCACCTTGAAACCCAAAGTTAGACATCTGAAATAAGGGATAGAGGTAGAACAATATCTGATGCAAATGGCCATAGTCTCAGCCTGGCAGGAAGAAAAGGAGTCTTGCTACTTCTCATTTTATAAATCTCCAATAAGAATATTTTAGTTTCTCCAGGGCACAGATTCCGTTATTGTGGGACCTCACGCTTACAAACTAGCCTGGGGAAGACAATTATTAAGAAAAGGAACATAAACTACAAACACAGAATTCCCTGGGCTCCTCCTGGGCCCTTGGGAGAGGCTCCTGCAGGTCCGAGGCCAGCTCCAGCCTCGTCTGTTTCAAGATAAACTCGCTGCTACCCATCTGCCAAGTGGGTAAGAAACTTGGAGTAAGGGCATGAGCATCTTCAAAATTAATTCCCTGCTGATTGATTCGTGAGCATGTAAAATGCCTCACGAGTGCTGAATTATCTGAACTGTGTGCTCTGACTGTGAAGGAACAGCCGATGAGAGCTGGGAGAGCGGGCCGCTGGGGTTAATGCACAGACAGAGACTCTGGCGGGCCCTCTGCGCTGAGCTGGCTGAGCTGCTGACTTGGATCCAGGAGGATGTGCTCTCAAAAGGCAGCTCCAGTCACAGCACTGGGGGATCACAGTGTGGCTTTGATTCTCCAGTTTTCTGTGTCTCCTTAGGGACACAAAATAAGGAAACCCAGGGAAACCTGCAGCACAAAACATAATTGTTCTTCGGCTACACAGACACAATGGAATGCAAAGGGCAGTAAAATCCTGAGGGCTGCACGTGGCATACCTGGGCTGGTTAGTGAAGATCTAGAGATGACAGGAGGTTCTCCAGAAGGTGTTTGCTTAGAGGATTCCGCGCTACTATAATGATGGTGCTTCTGGTAAAAGCAATGGAGCAAGAAAAAGGTGAACATTGCCATGACTGGTTTGGCTCAGTAGATAGAGCATCAGCCTGCGGACTGAAAGGCCCCAGGTTCGATTCTGGTCAAGGGCCTGTACCTTGGTTGTGGGCACATCCCCAGTAGGAGGTGTGCAGGAGGCAGCTGATCGATGTTTCTCTCTCATCGATGTTTCTAACTCTCTATCCCTCTCCCTTACTCTCTGTAAAAAATCAATACAAATATATTAAAAAAGAAAAGAAAAAGGTGAACATGAAGGAGAAATAAGGAGGAAAGAGGAAGGCGTGCGTACAGGTGGAAACGAGAAAGAAACGGAATAAATAATGGAAGAGAAAAGGGAGGAGGAAAGGACACAGAAGGTCGCAGTTGGAAGCCAAGTGAGACTAGAGGCCTGACTTCTTCTGCATCTGTTAGCGTTGCTTCAAAAGAGGATATGACCCAAAGTATTCGACGCCTATACATTTAGCTAGGGGCAGTTCTGATCCTGGAGGTGCTTGTGTTGTGTTCCGACCATCCAGAGGTCTCGATCCCTGTGGTTTTCTGCCTTGGTTTCCAGGCTTCTGCATACCCACTGGGATGGTCTTCATCATACACACTGATGGAGTGAAACTCTACTGCTTGCCATGCAAATCCAAACCTCTCCTCAAGCACATTCCTCTATCATTTGTTTCTAACATCTTACCTTATTTTATTTCTCATTTTTTGTATTGTTCTCTACCTAGATCCATTGCTCCAACCAAACAGATCCTTGTCTTAGGTACTTAATCTTAATACGGGGGAAAAAGGTAAGTTAATGGTTTTTCATGTGGAAAATAATACAATCTAATCTAATAAAAGAGTAATATGCAAATTAACCCTCACTCCATTATATCCAAAAGCCATGCCCACAAGCCACGCCCACCAACCAATCAGGAGCAAGTATGCAAATTAACTCAACGAATATGGCAGCAGCTATGGAGCTGGAGTTGCCCTGGGCAATGGAGGAAGCCAGGGCCCTGTGGGCCCTGAGCTCTACTCAAGGCTACAAAGTTTCAATTATAGAAGATAAACAAACCCCAGACATCTGGGGGCTGGGACCTTGGGTTGCCAGGGGCAACCCAGGCTTCAAGCAGGGGACCAAGGCAACAAAGTTTCAATTATAGAAGTTAAATAAATCCCAGATACTTGCTTCCAGCCAGACACCCCAGTAGGCACCCGAACCCTAAAGGGGCTGTGGGCAGCTTGAAAACGGCCCTCAGCCCCTTACCCACGCTGGCCAGGCATGCCAGCAGGTGGACATCCCCTGAGGGACCCCAGACTGTGAGAGGGCACAGGCCAGGCTGAGGAACAATGCCCCTCCCAAGTGAACAAATCTTTGTGCACCAGGCCTCTAGTAATTAATAATAATACAAGAATAAACTCATAGCTGTAAACCTACTTTTGCCTCACTCCTGTATATTGTCGTTTCCTGCTTATCTCTGCATTCCCATAGCCTCTGAGCTCTAAGAGATTTATTGTTTCATCTCCCACAGGATGGCATATAGCACCATGGTGATAAATACATCTTGGAAAAAAAAGAATGAAAACATTTATTTGTATGCATATATACTACCTTTACTTATGATTTCTATGACCTTTAATTGTCTGTTTCTTTAAAACACAGCTTAAAGTTTCCTTTCCCAGAAAAAAAATGTACTGAAACACTTATTTCACTCACAAACACACACACTCTCACACACACACATGCACATGCACACACTGATTATTTATGTTGGAAGTATCTATGTACTGTTTTACTTTTTGTTTGCTTTCTACCATGAAGTAGCTTATTGTAGACCAATGGGTCAAGAAAGGTTGTATTAAAAAAATTTATCTGCTTCAAGATATCAGAGAGCAATTGAGAAAATCATAACTCAAGGGGTCAAGGTCCCAGAAAGTAGAGGAGTTCATTAATGTGACCCCAATATTCTCCCCTGGGCATTTCTTCTCATGTAGATGCCAGCTGGGGGCCTACTTTGAGTGCCTGAGAAGCTATACAAAGGGTGACATCTGAGAGTTAGAGAGAAGCTGGCTGAGCTTTTGGCAATCTCTAGAACTAGGGAGAAAAGAAATTCAAGTTGGAGCCTGCCAATGCATCTAAGACTTCTGTAGTCCAGAGCTAGGAAGGAAGGAAGGATAAGCAGAGAAGTAAGCCCAATACTTTGAGGGTTTTTTTTCTATCAAGGTATTGTGATTGGACAAAAGGCTTAAGATTCAAATGAATACAATCTAAAAATCAAGGTAGAGTTTGTAGCAGTCTCTTAGTCCTGGGGAGACAAAAATAGAATCCAGGAGAGGTAATATTAACACCTCAGGATCTCATCTGAGAACCCTGGTTTTCAGGGAAAAATCACAAGTAGACGGAGGCCCACTTGGTCCCTAATTAGATTGAGTGGACTGCCCCTCATCTAGCTGCCCGCAGAAGATAAATTCTCTCTGGGAGATTTCATCATTGTCCACACACAGTGTGTCTAGCAAGATACCAAAATTGGTTACAGAGACCCAAAAAGGGACAAAGGGATGGAAATAGAACAGAGAAGCAGGTTCATGGGTAAATCAGATGGTGGAATTACCTATCATACATTGGCTTGACTGTTTAGGACAGGGTAACAAGATGGAAAATTTTGCCAAGACTTGGAAACTATTTTTTAATTTATAATTTATTTTAGAGAGAGGAAGAGGGAGAGAGGGACACAGAGACATAGATACTAGAGAGAAACATCGATTGGTTGACTTCCACACTCTCCCCAACTGGGGATTGAACCTGCATATGGACAGGTGCCTTGACCGGTGGTTGAACCTGCCACCTTTTGGTGCACAGGACAGTGCTCAACAGACTGAGCCATACAGGCCCGAGCCGGAATCTGTTTTTTAAATAACTAAATGATAATTCTATAACTGATTTGAAGATATCAATAAGTAGATTTAACAGAGTATTGATCAAGGTTAGTTAACTGAAAGTCAAGTCAGCAGAAAATATCAAAGCTAAATCACAGACCAAAAAAGGGACATAGCATAGAAAAGAGCATAACACACAGAGAAAGACCTAACATTCTTGCAGTTGGTATCCCAGAGGAAGGTGAGAGAGAGTGGGAAAGCGATATCTGAAGAGATGATGCCTGATAGTTTTCTGAAACTTCTGAGCGATATCAAGTCACAGATTCCAGAAGTTCTATAAACTACATACAAGTGGGTCCAATACAATGAAAACAACACCCAGAGGCATCATAATATAACCACCAAACTTTAAGGACAAAGGGAAATCTTAAAAGCTGTCGGATCAAAAGACACATTACTTTCATAGGAGAGAAAATTAGAAGACTCCCCAAAAGAAGCAATAGAAGCTAAAAGACAAAAGAATGACATCTTTAATGTTTGGAGAGAGAGAAATCCTGCCACTCTGGAATTTATAACCAGGAAACATAGCCTGCCAAAATGAAAGTCAAATAACACTTTCCAGTCAAACAAAATTGAGAATTTCATCCCTTTCAGAGCTGTACTTACAAAAGGGAAAAAGGCGGGATGGGGGGAGGGAAGGGAGGTTTCTTTAGGGAGAGGAAAGAGCAGCTCAAAAGAAATGACAGAAATGCAGGCTGGGATGAAAATCAATGAAAAGAGAAGAGTGTGGATAATTTTACACTAATATAGACTGTATAGAACACAATGATGGTGGGGTTTAAAGCACATATGGAATCTAAGTGCATGCTGACAGTTTCACACATTAACGAGTACCTTCATTTCCTCTTGTCCATCTCTGTATCATCAGCGCCTGGCATACTAGAGGGCATTCAGTTGGTGCCATACTGGTGCTGGTTGGATGCTACTCAAAAACCCTCCTTTTACAGCTGAGGGAGAAACAGGAAGACCAGAGGAGTAAATTTACTGCCCAGCACCCAGTTCTTTCTCATAGACCAGCACACTTTCGTTGCTGACTTCAGAGTTTCACTTTGCGCTCAGCCCACTTGAAGACTGGCGACACCTTAGCCTTCTTTCCACTCCACATGGGAGCCTGTGAAAAATAACCTTACATCCACTACAGGAGCCTAACCACCCTCCCACCTGGGGCCCAGCTCTAATCTGAGTCTTGGCCTGTAACTGCTTTTCCATTCTCTCCCCTAAATATCCTTCTCTCAGTGGCAAAGCTGGAGAAACTGGAGTCACCTCTGAGGCCCGGGTTTAGGTCACTGTTGCTTGTATTGGCTCAGGCCTCCCTTTCCTCCCACTGTCGAGGCTTTGTTCTGGAAGAATGCAAGGTAGATGGAGGAGAACAGTGCAGCAGCCCGCTCCAGGAGCGTGTCTGTGGAGCTGTCAGGGTTCATTCCCTGAGCAATTCATCCAAAGGTCTTATGATGACAAACTGCTTCTGCCTCTTAGATGATTTTGTTTTTAAAGGGCGATCCCTGGAGGCTGCAAGGACTTGCTTAAGGGGGAGGGGATAAGAGGCAAGTTTCTGCGTTCTCACCACTTTCCTCTCCTCATCTAACAAAAGCAAAAAGGGCTGGCCTGGAATATGGACTATGGGCTTGATTTACAGACCGTACAGTGATTTTATGATATGTCATATTTTAGCAACGCTTTCAATTTCCCAAGTAGACGGAGAAAGTTTGGTCAAGTGTGAGTCTGTGTGCACAACAGTCAAGTAGGTGGGCAGACGGAGAAAAAAGAGCTAGGATTTGCAGTCCCGTGGCTTCATTTCAGTTCTTACTATGGAGGCTGGTCAAAGACGAATTGCCTAGCCTCTCTGAGCCTCAGTTTCCCCATCTGTTAGTGGGAAAGACAGTCATCCCTACCTAACCTACTTTATGTGATTTTGGGGGGGGGGAGACCAAATAAAATGGCATGTGTAAGTGTGCTTTTTAAACAAACGAGTACTGAAAACAATCCCCATGTTTATTTGCCTAAAGAACACTGCAAATATTGCAGACTGTGACAGCTGATGTATCATGCATGGGGGAAAAAATGCTAAGAATGTTTAGAACTGGAAGGATGCTTAGGGACCTTTTGACCCAGCCCGTTTATTTTTCAGATGAGAAAAAGGAATAAAAGCCAAAGAAATGAAGTTACTTTCCCAAAGTAATGAAATTAGAAGGAGAGCGGGAAAGAGCACCCTCCAAATCGGTTTTAAGTTCTGCATAGAGTCTCCTGGTGCGTGAGTCAGGATTACCCCATCCCAGTGTTTGCGCAAGGAGTTTAGTAGGTAATCAAAGAGAGATGTTGTAAGCATCTACCTAACGTTTTCTTCCCGGTATAATAACGTTTTCTTCCCGGTATAAAATCACTAGGAGAGTTCTATGAAGAATACAGGCAAATTATCTGAAGACCGTTATGCCAATTAAAATTGTCTTCCAGTGAAGGCCCTGACATACCTCTTCAGAATAAAAGGGCGTCCTGAACACCTCTACAGGGCCGGGTCCAAGACATCTGTGGTTCACCTGAGGCTGCTCAGAAGTAGAAGAAAACGTGGACTTTCAGTGGGGCTTGCATCATCGTAAGAGCACCTGGAGGAAGAAACGGAGACACCTGTAGGTGAGCACGCATCTGTGGTGTAGATGACAGATCTTTGAACCCATGCTACCCACAGTCTCTACAAAGTTGATCACTTCTGAGTCTAAAGACAAGTCTTCATAAACTGTATAGGAGTTTCTCAAAAAGGACAGTTTTCGGGGGGGAGGGGGTGGTCTACACAACGAAGACAGGCCCACTACCCACTTAGTACAAGACACTTAGAAAATGTTAGTTGAGCCCTTGATCAAATGACTATTAAAATAACACTCCCTACCCTAGTCTCCTTCAGTGCTGCAGGCCTTGGGAGTCTTTGAAGATGAAGTGGCCGTTTGATCTTGAACTTGCTACCACCACCACAGCGTGCATCGAGGCTTTCCAGCATATCTTTTTTCACCCCCGTGCAAAGGTTAGGAATCAAAGAGCCCCAGCTCTCAGTGGATCCCAGAATGCTGCTGGGTTAACCCAGCCACGTAACAGCACTGGGTCAATGCCATTGTTTGGACTTGGGTGTTCTCAGATCACATTAATCCTTAATCAGTGTTTTCCTCTGAGGTGACAAGCCCCAGAGCCTGACCCCGATCTCGGGATGCATTGATTTCATGTCATCAGGGGCTGAATAGAACACCTCCAGTTCAACAGAAACAAGAAACTGCCTGTTCCCAAGGGGCAAAGTCACCAGGCAGGAGGGCCCTCCCTAACGTATGGCATGGTCTTTGTTCCGTGCCAGTAAGTTACTGCCTTAAATTACGCTGTCGTCTCTGATTCATCCCTCTCTTTCCAAGCAGGGTGACTCAGAGGGGTTAAAGGGCTGTGGGAAGCCCTGCTACATTTAATTGATGAAATACAGCCAGTTACTGCCAAACCTTAGGGGGTGAATGCATAGTGCAAGGATGCACTGAATTAGAACACTAAGCAACATGACAAGTGGCCTTGGCTGCGGACAGCTGAGAAGGGAAAATGGTGGACTGGCATAGCTGGCCTTCAGCCATCTTCCAGCAAAAGCATCAGAAACTCTAGGGGACAAAAAGACCCACAAGCACTGACACGACCCAGGAATTGCCAGTCAGGGGCACAAAACAGGCCACACATGTGCAGTATGAGAAGAGCCACAGCAAATGACCGTAGTCATCGATTAAACAAATACTAACTAAATCCTTTCTGTGTAGGAGAAGCCCTGTGGTAGGACATTATACATAAAGGAATAAGATGCTCTTTGCACCCAGCAAGCTGAACTCCAATTAGGTGAGAGAGAATGACATAAAACTTCATATTTATTTTCAGCAATAACTAACAATATATATTTATATATTTAATAAGTATATATATGTGTACATACACATACATATGTGTGCGCACATGCATACATACACTATTTAAAAAACAGCAACAATCTATTTGTTGCCTGCCCCATCTGCATACTGATTGGATCTAGTCAAATGCATAAAAACCCTTGATCATTGGATTAAAAACTAAAATTTACTATATAAAAACACCTGTTTACAAAAAGTATAAATACAAAGTATAAATACATGCAAATACAATTGGTTCAGGTAGACAAAAACTCATAAAGACAGGAAATTGAAAATATTTTAAAATATATTGAGTTTGAGTATAAGTTTGTCTTGATTGACTTCATTGGAACTTGTACTTCCCTGTTTCTGGAAGCTGTGACTTCTGGCGGGCGACCAGGAAAAGTCACTTCACTGAGAGGGCTGGACTGTCAGCAGGCACACACTAGGACAGGGGTGAGGCATGTGCTGGCAGGCGGACCACCATCCTGTGCAAATTATTTGCTGTCCTGGTTCTTGGGCTTCTGTTAGATGAGTGTGTCTAGTATGTGTTTTCCATTACGGGTAATGCTTTACAAAGAGAATTCCAATTGTGGGATAAAGAATGATGTAGAGGTGGGGGAAGATTGGGGAATAGTTAGGACATTACACTGGGTACCTAACAGAGCAGAGCAGGCTGGGAACGGAGACCCTGGAGAGGCAGAGTGGTGGAACCCGAGTACTGATGGCATTCTGAGACCCGGCTTCTATTCCAAAGAGAAGAAGCGGGTCTTCCATGTCCATGCCCACTTCTAGCTCTAATAGTCAGTTTAGTATCTTAGTGTTTATTTCATGCTGTAGTAACAAACAGCTGCCAAATCTTAGTGGCTTCACAGAGGCCATGGAGACCAGAAGTCTCCATGGAGATGAGTGGATACAAATAGTTACGGGGAAAGATAACTAGTTCCACATGGCAGAAGTACTTCAGGCTGCCAAGGTAACAGATATGGAAATGAAGGTGTTTCACAGAAAAGACCAACTAATTTCAATTGCTAAAAACTGCATGGTGAAATAGCGAATTTACAAAAAGAGAGATTTAAAAAAATTCCACTTACCATTGCATCAAAAAAAACTAAGATACCTAGGAATAAACTTAACTAAGGAGGTAAAAGACCTGTACTCAGAAAACTACTGGACATAGAAAAAAGAGATAGAGGAAGGCATAAACAGATGGAAGAACGTACCATGTTCATGGATTGGTAGATTCAACATCATTAAAATGTCCATACTACCCAAAGCAATCAAGAGATTCAGTGCATTCCCCATTAAAATACCAATGGCATATTTCACAGACGTAGAACAAACTCTCCAAAAATTCATCTGGAATAAAAAAAAAGACCCCATATAGCCGCAGCAATCCTGAGGAAGAAGAACAAAGTTGTAGGGATCACAATACCGATACCAAGCTATATTACAAAGCCACTGTTCTCAAAACTGCCTGGTACTGGCACAAGAATAGACATATAGACCAATGGAACAGAACAGAGAACCCAGAATTCGACTGAAGCCATTATGCTCAATTAATATTTGACAAAGGAGGCAAGAACATACAATGGAGTCAAATCTCTTCAATAAATGTTGCTGGGAAAATTGGACAGATGTGTGCAAAAAAAAATGAAACTCGACCACCAACTTACACCATACACAAAAATAAACTCAAAATGGATAAAGAACTTAAACGAAAGACGGGAAACCATAAAAATCTTAAAGGAATCCAAAGGCAGCAAAATCTAAGATATATGCCAACACAATATCTTCACCAGTACAGCTCTTAGGGCAATGGGAAGTAAGGAGAAAATAAACAAATGGGACTACATCAAGATAAAAAGCTTCAGCACAGCAAAAGAAACCATCAACAAAACAAGAAGAAAGCCCACTGCATGGGAGAACATACTTGCCAATGTTATCTCTGTTAAGGGTTTAATCTCCAACATTTACAGGAAACTCATACAGCTTAACAAAAGGAAGATAAACAATCCAATTAAAAAAATGGGCAACAGACCTAAATAGACACTTTTCGAAAGAGGACATACAGAAGGCCAAGAGGTGAAAACATGCTCAAAGTCACTAATCATCCAAGAGATGCAAATCAAAACACCAGTGAGGTACCATCTCACACCTGTCAGAATGGCTATCATCAACAAATCAACAAACGACAAATGCTGGCGAGGATGTGGAGAAAAAGGAACCCTTCTGCACTGCTGGTGGAAATGCAGACTGGTGCAGCCACTGTGGAGAACTGTATGGAGTTTCCTCAAAAAACTAAAAATGAAACTCCCATTTAATCCCGTGATCTCACTTCTAGGAATATATCCCAAGAAACCAGAAACACCGATCAGAAAGAATATATGCTCCCCTATGTTCACAGCAGCACAATTTATAATAGCTAAGATTTGGAAACAGCTTAGGTGCCCATCAGCAGATGAATGGATTAGAAAACTGTACACAATGGAATACTATGCTGCAGTAAAAAAGGAAGGAATTCTTACCATTTGCAACAGCATGGATGGACCTGGAGAGCATTATGCTAAGTGAAATAAGCCAGTCAGAGAAAGATAAATATCACACTATCTCACTCATTTGTGAAATATAATGAACAACATAAACTGATAAATAAAAACAGATCCAGAGACAGAGAAGCATTGATCAGACCATCAAACCTCAGAGGGAAGGTAGGGGAGGGTCGGGGGGAAGGAGAATAGATCAACCAAAGGACTTGTATGCATGCTTATGAGCATAACCAATGGACACAGACACCAGGGGAGCGGGGGAGGGCATGAGCGGGGTGGGGGAATGGGGAAGTAATCGAGGGATAAGGACATATGTAATACCTTAATCAGTAAAGAAAAACGAACAAACTGCATGGTGAGCAAGATGCCGTGTAAGGCAAGGCAGCCTGAAATGTGGTGCTTTGTTTTGTGCAGTGTTTTCCAGGCGTGGGAGTCTACAGAGCCCAGGTTTAAGTCTTTCGCAGGTTACCCCTCGCCTTCATCTGTCACCTGGTAAGCCTTCATTGTTGGCGAGATCACCACACTAATGTAAAGATAGAAACCCTGTGACAAAATATCAGAACAGAGGCAATGGGTGTATGTAGTGTTTGTCTGAAAGCGGTAGAGAAGGACTGCAGGACAGCTGTCGGTTCATGCCATGGAAATGGGAAGAAGTCTCGAGTTTGTTTTCTTCCTGTACAGGGTGGGACAGAGGTATGTTTATAGCTATGAGTATGCAAAACACATAATTTATTCTTGTGTTATTTATTAATTATTGCATTATTTTTCATATGAACAACTGTAAGCCTACTTTTGCCTAATTCTGTGTATATAGATCATCAGCTTATTGTTGCTACTCTTCTATTCTCAAGAATATAAAATGTAGATATTGAGAGAAGGTTTCAAGTTTACCTAGTCCAGCCTGTCCCATTTTATAGATAGGGAAATGGCTTAAATACCCCAAGTGGCTTAAATAAATACCTCAGAGCTGACAAAACCAGGACAGTAAAATACCCAGTTCTCTACACCCCTCCTGATCCACCGTAAAATCCTCTCTCCTCTCCCTTTTCTCATTAAAATCATCTTGAGAGCCCCACCTGTGGTTTTAGGGTCGTCCAGTAAGTACACCAGGAGGTCAAGGTTCGATTCCTAGTCAAGGCACATGCCTGGGTTGCAAGCTCAATCCCCAGAAGGGGGCATGCAGGAGGCAGCTCATCTATGTTTCTCTCTCATCAATGTTTCTACCTCTCTCTCTCCCTCTTCCTTCCCTTCTCTGAAATCAATAAAAACATATCTTAACAAATCATCTTGAGCCCAGGCTGATTTCATTCAGTGGTAGAGCATTGGCCTACGGACCAGAGGGTCACGGGTTTGATTTCTGGTCGAGGGCTGGTACCTCGGTTACAGGTTTGATCCCTGACCGCAGTCAGTTGGGGCATGTACAGGAGATAACCAATTGATAAGTCTCTCTCTTTCATATCTCTCTCTCTCTTCCCCCCCCCTTTTCTTCCCTCTCCTTCTCCCTCTCTCTCCTTCCCTTTCTCCCTCCCCCTCTTCCCTTCTTCCTCTCTTCCTCTCCCTCTCCTTCTCCCCTCTGCCCTCTTTCCCCTCCACTCTCTCTAAAAAAATCAATGGGAAAAACTGTCCTCGGTGAGGATTAAAAAAAAAAACCATCTTGAGAAAATGAATATGGGTAAAATAAGTGAAATACAGAGTGGCTAGTCATGTCACTGCACAGCTCAAATAACAATAGGCTATTATTCTCGGATCATAGTGTCCATCAGGAGACAGGTGCTCCTGGGGGATTGCCTGCAAGTCTAGAAACGGAAGAGGCTTGCTGACGGCAGAGCCCGTGCAGCCCACTGCCTCACAGAGAAAACAGCCGTGGCAGCATGTGCTTCTTTGTTGTTATTCATGCTTGTGCCCCCAGAGCATGAAAGGAAAGCAATGCTGGGTCTGCGAGCCCCTTTATTAGCAGACATGGCCAAGAACCGAGAGGTCAGTGTCAAGAGGAAGTGGACTTGGCCACGATGTTGCTTGAGCACACCTTCCTGTGTTTGTGGGTTCTTATGTCTCCCTCCCGAGCAGCGCGCCCTGCTGCCTAGGGGAGGAGGGGCGTGGAGGCACACCATTAGAGAAGGAGCTTTGAGGGTTTTCTCTCAGCATGATGGGGTGTGCGATGACGTGGGGTTAAAAGCAGCCCACAGACATAATTATGACAAGGGGCTAGTCACTTAACCTCTTTGACTTTCGGGATTTGGTTTTCAGTTTATAGAATGGAGGGATTGAATTAGGCGACCCCTAAGACCCTTTCTAGCTCAGATATTTCAACTCTATAAACACAAAGCCACCTGCCTCACATCAGGAGGAAACTCATAATTTTGCCTCATTAGCAATCCTAATCAGCCCAGAGACAAGGAGAGAAGCGAGCTTTTATTTGTGGTGTAGGCACTGGAGCTGAGAAGTAACCTGTGGGCTCTGTCTTCGAGAATGGATGCAGAAATTTGCCACAGAAATGTCGGGAGAGGACGTGTGCGCTGGGTGTTTTCTGTTTGCCCCTCCCCGGTCGGTCCCATCCTTGTCACCTCTGCCCTCTGCTGGGGTGATGAAACCTGCTGGCCTGGGTAAACCGTGGCCACAGTCTTTCTGTCCTGTGGCTTTCAGCCGTGACCAGTCAGTGGGTAGCCCCTGCAGGAACTTGAGCAGCGAGAAGGGTGCTCAGCGTATTCAGGCCTGAGAAGTTGCTCCAGGCTAGTTGCTTCTCCAAAGGTTGAACTGCTCCTCTCAAGGTGGCCCTACAGGACCGGCTCCTTTTCCTAAATACAGGGTAGGAGAGGTGTGTGCCCACTGTGTCTGGCCCTGCACTGATGCACGGTCCTAGAGGCTCTCCTCCCTGCACCCCCTCAGCCCCTCACACAGCGGTGCCCTTACACATCAGTCTGGGTGTGCAGCCTCTTCTAGCTGGGACCCTGCCTGGCACAGCACTCAGGGCTGAGTGGGCAGCCTGACCAGAGACAACTGTTCTGTCCTTGGAAGGAATCGTGTAGCTCTGAGATGCTAGAATATGAGGGGCGCGCTGGGGGAAGGGAGCAGGAGAAGCACCAGAGGTTTGTAAACGGGCACATTAGGACATGACAGGGTTTCACCCGAGTTGACAAAGATGAAACTGGCAGTGGCGTGGACAGTGACCAGGGAAGAAGGGAGATTTCAGAGACTGTGGCGGCAATGTGTTCCATGTGCTAGGCGGCTGCAGTGATGGCTCCTGGAGCACGACCCCTTTCCTAGGGCTCCCCAGCCTGCGGTGCTGGTGCTGGGTTACCTTGCCCTCCCATGTCTGACTCCCAACCTCTCCATCCCCTGAGCAAGCAGTGCCCTGTAGTAAAATCCCTTCTTTTGTAAGTATCTGAAGCGTTTTCTGTTTTTCTGGTTAGACCCAGATAGATACAAGCATCTTAATAAACCAAGACAGTGAGACGGCAAAGAGTGGCTGAGTCAAGGGGGAAGCTCACCGGCTCAGAGCTGCCGGTCTCCCCTGGAGCAGAAAGCTGTTACTGCCTTTAATGAGGGGCGGGACATTGCGGGGCTTTACCTGGATTCCAGAGCATGCTGCCTGGGCTCCAAAGCCCGCCTCCGTGATCGCATGCCCATCTCAGAATCTCTGTGTGTCTGTTTCCTCGCATGTAAAACGAAGGTAATACTACATACCTCTCTTACGGGATTGTTGCAAGCATTAAATGAGCTAATGCAACATGCTTCTAAAAGTTCCCGGCAGATATTAAGTGCCGTATAAATACTAGCTGCTATCCCTTGCCCAGGACTCTGAGTTGGAGCAGGCAAGGCTGACGACTTCCTGGGTCTCTCAACACCCAGTCATCCCCAGGTTAGGACAGCAGAAGTTGGCTGCCATGTCCTGAGGATGGCAGCTTTGGGAGCTGGACGAAGCCCGTGCTGATTGACAGGGATGCTGGAAGGAGAAATAATTTTCCTGGGGCAAGCAGTGGTTGCCATGGTTTCCAACTGGCAGAGCGCCAAGGTCAATTCCTTGACGATATTTCTCTGCGGGGTGATTCCTCTGCTCCTAGTCATTCCTGGGCACCAGGGCAGATGGCCTCAAGCCGGAGCCCTGGTTTCAGGTGGGGGAGCAGGAGAAAGGCGTCTGAATAGGTGGAAATCAGAAAACACAGCCTTCCCGCTGACCACTGAGCGCCGAGCACTGAGCACAAGGCAAACACGGCTCATTCCCCAGGGGAGCCAGAAGCAGGACGTGTCATCTGGAGAGATGAAATTTTAATACCACAGAGGGGAGAAAGCATGTTATTATAAGACTCAGGTCTGCTTTGATGAAGATCACTGAGGACAACTTTTGCTATTTGAAATTCTAGTTCTGCTTCCTGAGTGACTCACTTTTACTTCCCTGGAAATGCAAGTCCCCGGGGCGCCAGGGGAATCGCAGCGCTCAGAGCTTTGGTAAAAGCCCCCAGCGCAGCTCACCACCCAACTCAGCACCCGCCTGCCTCCGGGCCTGCGTGTGTTTCATCCTCAAAATCAATGCTCCATCCTTTGGAACTAAACTTGTCTGACAGCCCAGCTGCAATATCGATTAAACAGTTTCCTTTATAGAGCAGCTCAAGTTGTTTCGGGAAGCCTCTCCCACCAGGCAGGCATTACTTTCCCAGCCTGTTCTCCAGGGAAGCGCCCTCCTCCCGCCCTCCCCCTCCCCCTCCCCCCACACGCAGTGACCCGCATTGGGGCAGCCCAGGGGCCAGGCCGAGAGCGGGGCGTGTTCACCTTGAGAGGCCAGGGAGTCATGGTATGGACTCCCTAAAAGGTGTGAGATTTTCCAGGACGAACGGACTCTGCCTAATTAAGTACCAAAAAAAAAAAAAAGTCTCTACCAATTATTAACTCAGAAAGTACCATTACACAGAGACCATCATTCTAAATGCTTTTGGAAAATGCTTTTAAATGGCATCCTAGGAAGGTTAAGTCAATGTCATTTTCTGTTTTTGCAGCATAAAACTCTTCTAGGAAGCTGAGGCCTAGCCATCTATTTAGAACATTGGATTAGAGCTAAGCAGGGGTGGGTGGGGGGGGGGGGAGAAATTGTGATTAGGATTTGGGACATTTCTTAAATGGCCCCAAATTCTTTGCAGCTGCTCTCATCAAGAGAAGGTGTGTGTCTTTCCTCCTCTTGAATCTTTGGCCAGTAGGATGCAGCGGGAAGGCAGGTGTGGGACAGCCTTGTCTGGACCTCGGGAGGCCTGTAGCCTCTGCTGTCATCCTGCTGGCTGTTGTCTCCATGTGAACACGTCTGAAACGGGTCTGCTGGGGAGGCCCCACGGAGGAGAACTCGAGCCCCCTAACCTGACGACAGCCTGCCAACCCCAGGTATGTGAGACAGGCCACCTTAGACCGTCCACCCTATTGAACACCAGACGGCTGCAGCTGCACCGTGACCCCAAGAACTCCCACCTGAGACCAGCCCTACAGCCCTAATGGCTGACCTACAGTATCAGGAGCGAAGAAGATAGCTGTTGGGCCATTAAGTGGTTTATCACACAGTAACACTAGCAGCCACAGGATTCATTTCTGGTTGGTGCTCGATTTATCTGCAAAATCAGGAAAATCACATTCAATTACAGAAAATAGTGGAGTACTCACCCTGATGAAATCTTATGGACACGATTAAGAGAATTGAAGAAACATTTAGAAAATATGAATAATCTGGATTATTCATGTCAAGTGATGTCAGTTTCCACCCACGCTTACTCGGGGTACCCAACTCCATTTCTCAAAGGCAGATATTTTAATAAAAATTATCAGGAAAATGGACCAATTTCTACTTTTTTCTGGCACAATATAGTCATAGGCTTATCAGTCATCCATTACTGGATGACTTGCTGTTGTTCTGATCATAGGTTTATCATAATTCTTCCTTTTTGTGTAGTAAAGAATTTAGCCTTGCCCATAGAGAGGTCTGGTTTTTGCCCCCCGTTTATGGAGGTGATCTCAGCCCTTGGGGTGTACACCTGAGGGGAGGGTATTTCTGTTTGCTTCAGGGTCTTGGGTCAGCCAAATAGTAACAGTCTGATTTAGGGTGAGAGCTGTGTGTCACACCAATAGTGTGCCTTAGGGTGGGGGCTTTGTGTCCTGCAGTGTCAAGTGCAATTCCTGAGGACCTAGCCACTGAGATCAGCTGGGTGGGCAGTCACCTGTGCCTAGGTGATGGAGCCCCCAGTAAAGACTCAGGATGCCAAGGCGTGGGTGAGGACCCCCCCCCCCCACCCCCTGGTTGGCTGTACTCAGTGAGTATTGTCACACACCAATGCCAGGAAAATCTCACTTTCCTTCCTCCGTGGCAAAAGGATATCTAAAAGCTCTGAATTTGGTGCTTTTCCTAGACTCTGCACTGTGTGCTTCTTCGAAAGAATATTGTAAGTCTGGTGTCAAAGAGTTCATTGCCTATGCTATCTTCTAGTTTTCAGGTTTCAGGTCTCTAATCCATTTTGAGTTTATTTTTATATATGGTATAAGAAAGTAGTCTAATTTTTTGCATGTTTCTGTCCAGTTTTCCCAACACGATTATTGAAGAGATTGTCATTATCCCATTGAATATTCTTGCCTCCTATGTCATAGATTAATTGACTATATAGGCATGAGTTTATTTCTTGGCTCTCTATACTGTTCTATTTATTCATGTGTCTTTTTTATGCCAGTACCATGCTGTTTTAAATACTATAGCCTTGCAGTATAGTTTGATAGATCAGAGAGTGTGATTCCTCCAACTTTGTTCTTTTTCCTCAAGATTACTTTGGTTATTTGGAGAATTTTGTGGTTACATAGAAAATTTAGGATTATCGGTTCTAGTTCTGTGAAATATTCCATTGGTATTTTGATAGGGATCACATTGAATCTGTAGATTGTATGGCATTTTAACGACATTTGTTCTTCCTGTTCATGAGCACAAGATAGCCTTTTATTTATTTTTGTGTCTTCTTCAAATTCTTTCTTTAATGTTTTATAGTTTTTTGAGTGTAAGTCTTTTACCTCCTGGGTTAAATTTATTCCTATGTATTTATTCTTTTTGATGTAATTGTAAATGGCTTGTTTTCTTAATTTCTCATTCTGTTAGTTTTTAATATCCTTAGTTATAGGAATTTTGTTCTCCTGGTCTTAAGGTGGTTCTCGATGATGGTTGTTTAATAATTTATCATTCTGATGTGATCATGGAAGGAGGTGACTTCACAGTTTGTGACCAGAAGTCCTTTGTGAGGATTTTATTATTTTCCACATTTATAGATGAGGAAGAGAATTTGAAAGGTAAGATCACTTATCCAAGATCACACAGCTCATTGGGAATAGAAGAGGACTTTCCCTTCTATTATAAAATATTTTTGTTATATTGAGATATAACTAACATACAATATTGTATCTACTTTAGGTTTATAATATAATGATTTGATGTATGTGTAAATTGAGAAATGATTACCATAGTAAGATTAGTTAACAAACATCACACATAGTTACAATTTTTCTTCTTGTAACGAGAACTTTTAAGATCTACTCTCTTAGCAATTTTCAAATATATAATAGTTAGCTATAGTCATTATGCTGTACATTACATCCAGGATTGATTTATTTTATAACTTAAAGTTTGTATCTTTTGACCACCTTTACCCATTTGCCCACTTCCTACCCTCCGCCTCTTAGTTGCCAATCTGTTTTAAATATCTATGAGTTTAAGTTTTTTTAACCATATATATTCCACATATAAGTGAGTTCATACAGTATTTTTTTCTGTATAACTTTTTTCACTTAGCCTAGTGCCCTCAAGGCCCATCCATGTATCACAAATGGCAGGATGTCCTTTTCATGGCTGAATACTATTCCACTGTATGTATGCACCACAATTTCTTTATCTATTCATAATCCATCACTGAGCACTTGGGATACTTTTAGGTGTTGGCTATTGTAAATAATGCTCTAATAAACATGGGATTACAGATATATTTCGTGAAGTGCTCAGTAATGGATAATGAATAAAGAAATTGTGGTGCATACATACAGTGGAATAGTATTCAGCCATAAAAAGGATATCCTGCCATTTGTGATACATGGACGGGCCTTGAGGGCACTAGGCTAAGTGAAAAAAAGTTATACAGAAAAAAAAATACTGTATGATCTCACTTATATGTGGAATATATATATTTGCTCCCTTTAGCTAATACCCCAAAGTGGAATTGCTGGATCATGCTAGTTCTAGTTTTATTTTTTGAAGACCCTCCATACTGTTTTCCCAAGTGGCAGTACCAATATATATTTCCACCAACAGTGCACAAGAGTACCCTTTTCTCTACATCCTTTCCAACACTTATTTCTTATAATTTTATGATAGTCATTCTAACAGGTGTGAGATGATATCATTGTGGTTTCATTTGCATTTCCTGATTAGTGATGTTGAGCACCTCTTTAATTGAATTTTTTTTCTGTTGAGTTGTATGAGTTCCTTACATAATTTGTTTATTAATCCCTTATCAGATATGATTTGCCAGTATTTTCCCATTCCATCAGTAGCCTTTTTATTTTGTTGACGGTTTTATGTGCTGTACAGAAAGAAGCTTTTTAGTTTGATGTAGTTCTATGTGTTTGTTTCTGCTTTTGTTGCCGTTGGTGTCAAATTTAAAAAATCATCACCAATACTAGTGACAGGGAACTTACCCCCTATGTTTCCTTTTAGAAGTTTTATGGATTTAGGTCTTCAAGTCCAGGGCTACACTTTGCTTTCTTAACAATATACTCTGGAAGACACTTGGTAACATTGTATGTAATCTGCCTTATTCTTTTGTTACAGCTGCATAGTACTCCATTATGTGTGTCTATCTATAATTTATGCAACCATTCTCTGTTTGGACATTTAGGTAGTTTGCAATAGTTTGCAGTGATGTAAACCTGTGCGTGGGAATGTCCACATTTACAGGAGCCTAAAGTTTGAAGCAGAAAGATTTACCCAGCAGGCGCCGGACACTCACGGTGTCTGTACCTGGGGTTGCCATAAACTTGGCAGTAATTTCTTCAAAGAGCATCCGGGGCCCTTCCCCCAGGACAGGGATGCCTGGGAGTCTTGGATCTCCCTGTTGTCCAGGCTGAATTGCTGTCAAGAGGAACAGTTTCCTTGAGCTGTGGAGACTTAGCAGGCGTCTATGAAGTCTCACATTCATTCAGCAACCACCAGTGTCTTCACAGAGAGACATGCTGATCAGTGAGTCCTGTGTCCACCGTGAGCAGGCTCGCAGCGAGACCGTTTGCAGGTTCACTCTGCCCCAGCCCAGCCAGGCCAGCAGGCCCCTGGCTTCACTCACACTCTTTGCTGTGCCTTACTGTCCCCCATGGTTTGGGCCTTGCCTGACCCTTCCAGGCCTCCCCTCTATTCAGTCCAGACACCTTGCCTAGTGTTTCCCTGTTGCTGACTCTGCCCTCCCTCACAAAACCAGGCCTCTGAGAGCAAAGCTTAAGTTCTTCCCTTCTCCTCCCCTCGCAGCCTCTCTCCCTCTCTCCTCTCCCTCCCTCCCTCCCACCCTCCCTCTCCCTCTCTCTCTTTCCCTCCCTCCCTCCCTCCTCCCAGTGAAAATGATGACTCTTTCCTTAAGTAGTGGGAGTCTCCCAAGGCAAAGGGGTTGGAGTCATTTCCAGACCTGCCCTCACAGCGCCTGCGGCTAATTCATCAGCTTTAAACGCCAGAGCAGCCCCTGGGGGTGGCTGCCTGGGGCCCAGCAGTTTGAGGGGAGGTTCCAGAGGCTCCCCACCCCACAAGGACCACAAGGACTTGGGGTGTTCAGTCCTCAGGGAGCCTACCCAGCTTGTGCCTTTGCCCCACTCCCCACACCTGAAGGCTCCCGTGACACCTCATCTGTGGCTGTCCATCTGTCTGTCCTGCTGCAACACTGCCTGCGGCCTGAAGAAGCCAGTCAGACTGCCAAGGGAGTGACAAGCACGAAGGAGAAGGGACTGCTCCAGCAGGGGTTCCTCAAAGGGTTAACAGCAACACAAAGGATGGCCGAGGGGGGAGGCAAACCGAGAAATCGGCCCAGGAGAGGGGGGAGAACACCTCCCACCCTTCTTTTTGCATCAGGGGGCATATTTGCATTTCTGAGTGAACGCGGCTATAAATGAGAGTAGCTGGGAGCTGCCCCTCCCCAGGCAGCTGATGAAAAACCCTCCCAGCGCCTCTGAAGGCGGTGCACAGTGGAGGGCGTTTCACGCGTGCATCTGGGGCGAGTTCTGCGGGGAACCCCAGCCGAGCAGCGGCGCAGCCTGGGCGACAGGGAAAACCCTGCCTGACGCCGGCAGCGCCCGGAATCGGCCGCGGGGCAGCACCCAGGAAAACCCGGAGCAGATCTGCTCAGCTCTGCGCCGGGTCCCTTTGCGGTTCTCAGCCTGTGGGTCGCGACTCCTTTGGCTAAGACATCCTGCATATCAGATGTTTACATTACGATTCATAACAGGAGCAACATTACAGTTATGAAGTAGCAACGAAAATAATTTTATGGTTGGGTCACAGCATGAGGAACTGTACTTAAAGGGCCAGAAGGTTGAGAACCACGGCCAGGAACCCCTCGTCAAGCTCCCAGAGGTCCAGCCTTTGAGTGCACCATCCCTGAGGGCGAGGGCTCCGGTGGGAACCTGGGAGGGGCCGAACATGCCTTTGGGAATAATTTAGGAGGGGAAATATTCTTCCTGCTTGCTAGTGTGAAATCACTTATTTATGGCTTCTATTCAGGCCCCGGTTTGCAGATAATCCCCCTTTCTAAGCAGTGGGACTCATGAATGTTGATCTTGCAAATCAAGCTGACACTAGCAGCTTTTGTCCGCTGGGGCATACATCAAGGCCTGCTTTCTCCGAGCGTTTCCCTCTCATCGGAATTCAAGTCCCAGCCTCCCCGGTTCCTGAAAGGCGCGCTCCGCCCCAGAGCGACCTGAGGTCTCGCGCAACAATCGAGGGGCTTGTCTGCCAAGCTCTCCTGCTCCGAATGGTCAGTCCTGTCAGGGCCCCAAGAGAAGCTCTCAAGAAAAATGGCCTCGGCAGGCGGAGGTCACCCGATGAGGGGCTCCAGAAAGCTTTAGACACTCACTGGGAGGCAGGGGCGGGGGAGGAGGGCGCAAGGCATTGGTCCTTTTAAACACAAAATCAAGCCAAGCGCGAACAAAACGCCATTCCCAGAAAGGAAGCAATGCACAGTGGTACTTACCTGGCAGGAGGACCAACGCCAGCCAGACATCTGAATCAGAAATGGTGAGGTCAGCTGGGTGCACAGAAGCCACCCATAAGGGAGGCTTGCTCCAAGCAAGGCAGGTCGTTGGGTTTCAGAATGGGCTCGGTGGTAACTCGGCAGCATGATGCGTTAAGATGCTTTTTGATTAATGCTAATGAGCTAATGATTATAAGGTACTCTAGGCTGCAGAAGACCAGGCACTAACCGCAGGCCAAATAGGTATTTGAGTGCTTTGTAATTAACACGAGCACTTAAGAAATAGGAATATAGGCACCACTCTCAGGAATCCAGACTCGTGAATAAAGATATTCATGCTCAGTTTAAATGGTAGTACGATGCAGTCTCACACTGGTCTCTGTGGCCCCTCATTCTGCGTCATCAATGGACGGTTCACCTATGGAACGTCTCACCACTTGGTCAAGAGCCTTTAACGTGTTTACGCAGGGCTGTGGAAAGGATATGTGAACACGTAGGTGTGTGTTTTTTCGTTTTGTTTTAATTGCATCTTGGTTGCTTGATACAGAATGAGTCACAGGTGGTCAGGACTCCTGCTGGTGTGGTGATATTGTCTGCCTCCCTCCCCTCACCAGCCATCCCCCAATTCAGGGGCCTCCCCCACCACTGTGAACCAGTGGAAGGCCTGTCAATGACACATGAGTTCCTCAAGTCCCCAGCAAAGAGGAGCATTGATTCTGGGATTGCCCCTTTCTGGTTACTCTGACTACGTGGGGCTCACTAGAGAGGAAACCGTAAAGGTTGGCTATGGCGGGGTTTTCTGAAGAGGAGGAGTGACCGGTGGCTATTTTCTTTACACGGATTTCTCAGAGAGATGCGCTAGGCTGCGTTAGGGCATTGTCAGTGGGAAGAATCTTATCTGATGCACCGTTCACCATGTTCACATCAGTTATGCTTGCCAATCCCCGAGTTCAGGGTCAATTTAAGGAAGCCAATTAACTGCTTTCCTCTTGTGGGACAAATTCTTCAGGAACCATTTGATTGCTCTCAAAGAAACAAATGTCTCTTGTCTTTGTCTGCACGTCTTACCTGCACACTTAGGACCCAGGTGTTTTCCAGTTGTTGGCATTGACAGTGCCCAGGTTATGGTGCCACAGGAGGTGTTCATCTGCACAGTCTCTTTCCTCTGTCTCCCTGCCTTCCAGTGGCCTTGATGGGATAGGTCACGTGATCACTGGGCGCATGACCAAGCCAATTCTGTTCTCTCTTCCAGGAACTGGGATTTTCAGTGGAAACCCAGGATATAGGAAATTGATCTAGGTACCTGATAAGCACACCCTTTCCAAAAGGCCCTCAGGCTATTGTACCTGGAACTGTCCTGTAGCCCGGACCTTCCAATGCCTATGCAGCTCTTCGCTATTCTGGGTCTGCTCCACTTCCCCTTCAAAACCTTTTTTTTAGCCCAGCTGACCAAGGTGGCTCAGGGGATTAGCTGGCTTGGAAGTTGAGCATAGACCTATGAAACTGGAGGTCAAGGTTCGATTCGCCATCGGGGCACATGCTTGGGTTGTGCGCTTAATCCCCAGTAGGGGGCATGGGGGAGGCAGCCAATCAGTGATTCTCATCATTGATGTATCTATCTCTCTCCTTTCTTCTCTGAAATCAATTTTAAAAAAATTAAAAAAACACCTTTTTCTTAGTTGCACAACTTTACATAAATTGTTAACACAAGTCAAATGGAAAACGAGTTTTAAAGCAATCATCTTTTATTGTGAAATATACTGAAGTATGGTAGCAATCATCTCAGGTAAAAAGTGTAGTTTAACTTTAACCCTGCTGTTTGGCTTCTGTGCTTTTTTGTTTTGTTTAACAATATGAAAGTTACTTTGATTTTCTGAACTTCTGTATGCCATCCTAGTCGATTGAATCCTTCGCTGTTGGTGGTTTGAATATCCCATTGATTGTGATCTCACTGGTTTTAGAAAGCACATTCTTCGGTACCTGGGAACCAGGGCAGCACAATTGTCCTAAATTGCCTCAGTGGCCACAGATAACGCGTTCCGGTTGACTCAGTGGTCCCAGGACCAGGGCTGCACAATTACTCTAAATTGCCTTGATGGTTCCAGATAATGTGTTTCCGTTGACTCAGTGGTCCCAAGACCCAAAACTATAATTTACCTAACATGCTCAATTCTGCTTCTGTAAACTGCTTTGTGCAAACCAGGTTCCTCATTCCAAACCCAAAGATGTAGTCAATGCCTCTGTGATTTTTGCCTATATAAGTCTGGTGTTGCGGCCATCTCATCACTGCGAGATTTGGGAGCAAAATGCCCCCTCGTAGTCCCGGATTTGCAATCAATGTGACTCCTTAACTTAACTTCTTGAGGCGTCCTTGTGTGATTTGCAGGGAATGTTACAACAATACCATACAGCTAGAAGAGCGTATGAAAATGTGATACAAATAAAGCACAGTGAGCATCCATGTATGTGATCATCACCTGCTCAGGCAGTGGACTGAATATTGCCATATACCTGGAAGCCCTCGTGGTTCCCACCGGCTGCCCCTCCTAGTGATAGTCACCTTGCCCTTCCCTAAGCACTCTGCTGATATTCTTGATCAGCACTTCCTTGCTTTGCTTTATATTCGTATCACAGCTCTAGGCATCCCTACCCTGTTGTTTCATTTGGTCTGTTTTTGAAATTTACGTTAAAGGAGTC
This sequence comes from Murina feae, assembly GCA_004026665.1. Lineage (NCBI taxonomy): Eukaryota > Metazoa > Chordata > Mammalia > Chiroptera > Vespertilionidae > Murina > Murina feae. The sequence continues at coordinate 59,096 of PVJC01001977.1, read as the reverse complement.
TTTTTGTCTTGCTCACCATTATGTTGGTGAGAGCCATCCATGTTGCTATGCGTACAAACAGTTTATCAGCTTTATTGCTGGATGGCAGTACACTGGTGAACATACCATGCTTGCTTATCCTTGCGGTCCTTGATGAGCATATGCATTCTCTCCACTGGGGCTGTTCTGGGCATTCTTGCTAATGCCTCCTAATAACCTGTGAGCCAATTTCCCTAGTGGAAATCCCTGGGAGTAGCGTTGCTGGGGCACAGGATAGGATATCTTCACCTTTACCAGAAAATGCTACACTATGTTTTCGAAGTCGTTGAACCAATTTTGAATTCCCACCAGCAGTAGATAGGGAAGCAGGACAATAGCATCTCTCATCTGCCGTTCATATTTTCACTGTTTGCCCATGTAGTAGTTTTATTTACATTATTATTCCCTGGAGATTGATGAGGCATACACCTTTCCAAACACTGGCCATTATGTTCCCCAAAACGATTTCGCATACACATGCACATACATGCACATACATGTGTATAAGATGAGTTCAGATTCCCTTAAGTGATCAAAATATATCAAGTTTCATGTTCCTATTCAACCATCAAATTCAAGGAAAAGTATCATTTTTCTGGTGTCCGAATTTTCTTACAGAATGCATTTGTTGATTAATCTATATTTATCTCAATAGACAACAAAATTTAAAAATTTTTTAAGTTTGAGGGGCTAATCAGACCTCTTATTCTTAAAACTGTTTCATTTGATTTTCCACTTGCAGCTCTAACTTCACTAAGACCCGGCCTCAATCCCTGCTCTTGGTGATGGCCCGGCACTCCATGCCGCCTGCATGCTATACATGTTACCCACAGATGCCAGCGTTAAACTGAACCACTCTCCTCCCACAGAAACCGCGACCAAATAAGACCTGTTGGGATTACTCCTCAGCCTGGTGGACATGTCTGTTTACCTCCAAGAGAGACCATGTGACCCCTGTATCTTATAAAGAAAATGGATTATCAGCCAGCCCGCATAGATACAACCAAACATACGTTTGCACAACTCTAGTTAGATAGTCATCAAACTTCCTTCTCTTCACTCCCCACCAAGTTTTATTGTTTACTTGGTGGGGAGTGGAGAGAAGGAAGTCTGTTGAATATAGCATGGGGTGCAAGATGGCAGGATGAGTGTCACCTGCAATCTAGGGCAGTGGTTCTGAGTCTTGGCTGCCCTTTAGACTCATCTGGGGAGCTTTTGCCTGTACCGAGCCCAGGCCCCATTCCAGACCAATTATAGAAACTTAGGAAATGAATGGCTCAGGCATCTGTATTTTTAAACTCCCAAAGAGATCCTGGTTTGTAGGCAGGTTAGAGCATCTAATGACAACAGTGTTTCTTGGCTATTTCCCATGGTGCCCTCCTCCAAAGGGAGCCTTTTGAAATACATATTTTTCCCTCGTTGTCTTCCCTCCCAGGAAGTGTTAATACTGAAGATATATTGTATATGTGTTTGTAGCTATACCTGTGCTTTATATACAAAAAAAGGAGTAAGATTTTCATCACCTCTTATACCCCAAGCACCAATTTATCCCCTTGACAGTGATTTCAATTTGGTTGGAATGCATTGTCTAGAGACAAGGAATTAGCTTTCAGAGAATTATTTATAGTGACAAAATATGACTTAGTATTATTTGCAATTCAGGCATGTTAGTAATTTACTCTGTAAGAGCAAAATGGCACAACCATTAGCATGACAGTGGAGGTGTAGAATTATGCATTGTGGCCACTGATGGACTTGGCTGTGAATTTCATAGTTTTCAGAAATAATTAAAGGGTCATGTGAATTGAGCCAGACACTCTCAGGTGTGATAATCCCATGCTGTGAGCTATAAATCCTGATCAAGGGGGAAATGTTTACTTTCCTAGCAAAAGAAACTGCTCTGTGGCAAATAATTTATTATTTATTTATTTATTTTATGGAAAACTTTTTTAATCTTTATTGTTCAAATTATTAGAGTTGTTCCTCTTTTCCCCCCCCATAGCTCCCCTCCTCCCAGTTCCCACCCCACCCTCTGCCCTTACCCCTCCCTCTCCACTGTCCTCATCCATAGGTGTACGATTTTTGTCCAGTCTCTTCCCACACTCCCAACACCTCTTTCCCCCTAAGAATTGTCAGTCCACTCCCTTTCTATGCCCCTGATTCTATTCTATTCACCAGTTTATTCTGTTCATCAGATTTTTTATTCACTTGATTTTTAGGTTCACTTGTTGATAGATATGTATTTGTTGTTCGTAATTTTTATCTTTACTTTTTCTTCTTCTTCCTCTTCTAAAGGATACCTTTCAACATTTCATATAATACTGGTTTGGTGGTGATGAACTCTTTTAGCTTTTTCTTGTCTGTGAAGCTCTTTGTCTGACCTTCAATTCTGAATGATATCTTTGCTGGGTAAAGTAATCTTGGTTGTAGGTTCTTGCTATTCGTTACTTTAAATATTTCTTGCCTGCAAAGTTTCTGACCTGTAAAGTTTCTGTTGAGAAATCAGCTGACAGTCGTATGGGTGCCCCCTTGTAGGTTACTGACTGCTTTTCTCTTGCTGCTTTTAAAATTCTCTCTTTGTCTTTTGCCCTTGGCATTTTAATTATGATCTGTCTTGGTGTGGTCCTCTTTGCATTCCTTTTGTTTGGGATTCTCTGTGCTTCCTGGACTTGTAAGTCCATTTCTTTCACCAGGTAGGGGAAGTTTTCTGTCATTGTTTCTTCAAATAGGTTTTCAATATCTTGCTCTCTCTTCTTCTGGCACCCCTATAATTCTGATGTTGGTACTCTTGAAGTTTTCCCAGAGGCTCCTTACACTGTCTTCATATTTTTGGATTCTTTTTTCTTTTCCAAATGTGTGTTTTTTGCTTCTTCGTATTTCAAATCTTTGACTTGATTCTTATGATCCTCTAGTCTGCTGTTGGATCTCTGTATATTGTTCTTTATTTCAGTCAGTGTATGCTTAACTTCTAGCTGGTCCTTTTTCATATCCTCGAGGGTCTCATTAAAGTTATCAGTGGTCTCTAGAAAATTCTTGAAAAACCTTATAACCGTGGGTTTGAACTCTATATCCAGTCGTTTGCTTTCCTCCATTTCTGTCATTTGTGACCTGTTTCTTTGTCTCTGCATTTTGGCTGCTTCTCTGTGTCTATTGTGGGAGAACTTCTGTTCTGGAGACACCCTTATGGGGCAAGACTTGCTTCAGTGGGGCTTTGGTGCTCACCGAGTCTGCCCCTGAGAGTGTCCCTTTTGGATCTGAGGAGTTGTAATCTGGGTGGTCCTGCTCTGACCACTGGGTACACTGGCTCTTGGATCTCTAAGGAGATGCTATTTTAGCTTTTGCTAAACAGGACAGAGCAAACAGCTATGGTTGATTCTCAGCCCTGCCCTAAGAGGCACCAGGTCTCAGTGTCCCTCGGCACCACCAAGAGAAAGATTCCTGGTGCCAGACAGTTCATCTTCTCCCCGTGTGAGTCTGGGTCCCCAGATACCCACCCAGAACTGGAGTTCAGAGCCGTCAGGAGCTTGTGACTCCCTCTGGATTGAAAAAGACAACCACGTCCTCAGTTCCCAGCCCTTTCCGCGAGCCCTTTCCTTGAGCCTCCATACCTCTGTACTTTACTTCCTCACCTCCTCTGAGTCTCAGTCTCTTTCTAGTTGTAGAATTTCCACTCAGCCAGCCTTCCCGTGGGTCTGGGTAGTGTCCGTTGTTTTCTTTTTGTTGTGGTTTTGAAATGGTTGTGCGAGGCAGTGGTTCCAGATGTTTATCTATGCCACCATCTTGGTTTCTCTGTGACAAATAATTTCTGATGATGCAGCAATTGTTTCTATTTTCCATTAAGAAAATTGATATATTTTTTCTGATGTTTTGTGCCTGATGGTGATGTCTGATCACTTTACTGTTATTCACCAGCATAATAAAAGTTTTAGAGTGTGTTTTGACCCAGAGGAGGGCATTATTCATCTATAACCTTCAAGGGTCTTTATCATTATGTATTTCCCCCTTTACAACTAGAAAATAAAAACACCTTAGTATTTCTTAACACTTTATAATCGGGCACTTTCCCGCCAAATCGCGTGCTTCACTGTGTGGTAGGATTCAAAACACTTTCCTTTGTGCAGGGATACATTATAAAACCTGCACATGTACCGCGTTTCACTGCGTAGTTTATGAGCGGCACACACACGACAACGACATAAAACATTTTTATTTTTGCCGGTTCCAACTAGAGGTTCCAATGTATGTTTCCTCATGTCCATTGACAGTCTCCCTGGTGGATCCAATTTTACTTATTTCCCGCAAAAAAAATGTGTTAAGATGCTTCAAGTAAATACAAATTTAAGACTTTATAAATAAGTTAACGGACACAATGTAAGACCTGGTACATCTCCTTTTACTCCTCCATTTTTTGCAGTGTCCCCCTCCCAGACCTTGGCACCTGGCTCAGGTGTCACCTTGACACGCACTTGCCTTGTCACCTTGGGCATGTTATTGAACCTATCTGTGCCTTCAAAGAATTGAAAAACATTTGCTGTCCCACACAGGCTTCCATAAGAATAAACACATAAAGCTGTTTTGTAAAAGTAGAAAGGTGCAACGCAAGTGAAAGGTAGGGATGCCCCAATGTCGTTTAGCAAATAGTTATTAGTCACCTGTGTTCTAATCACTGACCTTAACCTCTGAAGCCCAAAGGTAAATAAGATACTGACTCTGCCCTCAGGGAGATCGCACTGACAGCCCTCCTGCCCTCAAGTCTTACTAGTGGTGTTCACTACTTGTGGATTCTTGTCCCCCAAAATAGAGGCTATGGGAAGCCATCAGATGGGAATTGCTAAGAAATATTCAGGCCCTGGTGGTGTGTCTCGTGGTTGGAGTGCATCTTATCCACCAAAAGGTGGCAGGTTTGATCCTGGTCAGGTGCATACAAGATGCAACCCATTGAAATTTCTCTCACACATCAATGTTTCTCTCTCTCTCAAATTAATGGACATACCCTCGGGTGAGGATTAAAAAAAAAAAATTCAATTGCAGTTTATTTATTTATTTGTTTATTTCTTTTTCTTTATTGATTAAGGTATTACATACGTGTCCTTATCGCCCCATTGCCCCTCTAGCCACCCCTGCTCATGCCCTCACCCTCTTGTTGTCTGTGTCCATTGGTTAGGCTTATATGTATGCATACAAGTCATTTGGTGATCTCTCCCCTTTACCCCCACCCTCCCTTACCTTTCCTCTGAGATTTGACGGTCTGATCAGTGCTTCTCTGTCTTTGAATCTGTTTTTGTTCATCAGTTTATATCATTCATTATATTCCAAAAATGAGTGAGATCATGTGATATTTATCTTTCTTTGACTGGCTTATTTCACTTAGCATAATGCTCTCCAGGTCCTTCCATGCTATTGTAAATGGTAAGAATTTCTTCTTTTTTACAGCAGCGTAGTATTCCATTGTGTAGATGTACCACAGTTTTCTAATCCATTCATCTGCTGATGGGTACCTAGGCTGTTTCCAAATCTTAGCTATGGTGAATTGTACTGCTATGAACATAGGGGTGCATATATCCTTTCTGATTGGTGTTTCTAGTTTCTTGGGATATATTCCTAGAAGTAGAATCACTGGGTCAAATGGGAGTTCCATTTTTAGTTTTTTGAGAAAACTCCATACTGTCTTCCATAGTGGCTGCACCAGCTTGCATTCCCACCAGCAGTGCACAAGGGGTCCTTTTTCTCTACATCCTCTCCAACACTTGTCGTTCGTTGATTTGTTGATGATTGCCATTCTGACAGGTGTGAGATGGTACCGCACTGTCGTTTTGATTTGCATCTCTCAGATGATTAGTTACTTTGAGCATGTTTTCATATGTCTCTTGGCATTACTTCTGTCTTCTTTCAAAAAGTACCTATTTAGGTTCATTGCAGTTTATTTTTAATATTTTTTAATTTTCAATTCCAGTTGATACTCAATACTAGTTTCAGGTGTACAACATAGCAATTAGACATTTGTATAACTTAAGTGATCACCCTGATAAATCTAGTACCTATCTGGCACCATGTGTAGTTATTATAATAACATTGACTATATTCCCTATACTGTACTGTACATCCTCGTGACTACTTTTACAACAGCCAATTTGTACTTCTTAATCCCTCCCCCTTTTTTTTACCCAGCCCCCTCCTCCCACTTAAAAACCAGAAGTTTGTTCTCTGTATCTATTAGTTTGTTTCTGTTTTGTATGTTAATTTATTGTGTTTTGCAGATTCCACATATAAGTGGAAAACATATGGTTTTTATCTTTTCTTTGGTCTGATTTATTTCACTTAGCATAATACTCTCTAGATCCATCCATGCTCTTGCAAATGGCAAGATTTCATCCTTTTTTATGGCTGAGTAATATTCCATGGTGTATAGGGTATCCCCCAAAATGTATACACATACATTTTTGGAAGCTCAATTGATGTTTATTTCTTTTCAGATTTAGCCTATTGGGTTAAATTATTGAAATCTATAATTATTCAAAGTGTGTATACATTTTGGGGGGACACCCTGTATATGTGTTACCAAGGAGCCGTCTGAGTCAGAGGGAGCTCTCCCTTCCTCGGCTCCTGTTATGCTCTTGAGAATGAATTCAGATGAGTGACAGAAAGCAGTGTGGAGGCAAAGCAAGTGAATGTATTAAGGAGGCAAAGCAAGCACATGTATTAAGGCATAAAGGACAAGTGGGAAACTCAGCTAGTCTGAGCACCCCATCTGGTGGGGGTTTAAGTTTATACCCCCCACCTCCCCCACCCCCCCGCCATAGTATTCAAAGTTCCTCTAACAGATATTTTGGGCAGCAGACTAGATTTCAAGGTCCCCCTTGTACATTTTGTAGTTTTTCCCAGAATTTATGAGAACATATGGCGATTTTATCTTGGTATGTCCCAAAACGACTGACCTCTTTGTTCAGTGGGTGAGATACGTTCTCCTTTCCTTCCCCTTCCCTTCCTCCTGCCCTCGCAGCTATCTGCCATCTAACATATGTACTACAGCTCTTTCATCCACTCGTCAATGGATAAACTTTAGGTTGCTTCCATATATTGCCTATAGAGTGAGGCAAAAGTAGGTTTACAATTGTTTGTATGGAAAATAATAGTAATTAAAAAAATAATAATACAAGAATAAACTGTATTTCACATACACCTCTAAGCCTACTTTTGGCCTACCCTGTATATAACCACAGAGCAGCCTTATCATTTCAGCTTGGTCACGGCTGGACTCCCCATTTGTCCAGTGACACCATGTTGGCCATTGCTGGGTTCTTTATTAGAATGTAAGCCCATTGCGGGCAGGCACCTCTGGGCTCCTTAGAGAGTCCCAGAGGCCCTAGATCTCTGCCTCACATGCTACAGGTGGAAAGAAATGCTCAGTGAGGGATAGTGCACTTAGTGAGGTGGAGGGTCCAGCAGACCCCATGTCTTATTCATGTCAGTGTCATTCTTTAAGAACCGGACTCTCCTCAGCCCTCAGCTGAAATGCCAGTTCCCTAGTTCCCTCTGGGTGGTCTCGAGCAAATCCTGCCATAACCCAGAGGAGCTGAGCTGGCACTTTGAGTTCTAACTTTGAGTCTAAGTGTTTCTTCACTCTCCTGACTTTCCCCCTTTCTTCTCTCAGAAGCCCTGTGGCAGTGGCCATAGGCTCCTATTGAGTGACACAGGGAGATTAAATGAGACTTCAGTAGGCCGAACCTGCTGTCAGAACACACTGAGCTCAAGATAACTGAGGATTTCCCAGTTGCTGGGGACAATCTGCCTCCCCATCCAGTTCCCAGCAGCCCAAGTCGTGCAGTGCTCAGGCCCAGCTCAGCTCTTGGTCTCTCCAGGGCATCTGGGACCTGAGGGAAGAAAGCCAGAGGCCAGGAAGGTGGGGCTGCTGAAGGAGGGGCTTAAATAAGAGCCACAGGAGTAACTCAGTCCTGGGGGGAAGGGAGTTGGCTATGGGAGGCTCCCTTAGTCCAGGACTCCTAAGAGACCTGCCTGCTGCCTGAAAGACACTTGCCACTCTTTGCAACACATTTGTGTCCTCCACTCACAAAGGTAATCCATGCATTGCAGCAACTGTGAGTGGCAGGACCCACAGCCTCAAGTCCATCTGTGGTGGAGCTTTTCAAACTCCACACTAGTGGAGTGACGGCCCAGGCCAGCTGCTGGAGCTGGAGCCGAGAAGCGGGGAGAGGGGGGAGTCACGCCCTAGCTGCCGGCCAGACCGCTGTTGATGGCTTAATGATGAGCACTTACACACAAGCAGCCTGTGCTCTGTTCTCAAGGCCGCCGGAGCCCCACTCTCCTTAATGGGCGAGATGGCCAGGCCCATGGAGCCGGGAAGCAGGAGCTCGTGTTGATGTCGCCACAGTTGTTTTTGCTTTCATTTACTTTATGTTTTTGAGAAAGTTCAGCAAATCACACACAATCTTGGGAAGGTGCACGGACAGGGCTGTTTCACTGAGCTCAGCGACCCTTCAAATTAGAGTAATAGGCCCTCGTATCGTCCACAAATTCCATAATTCAGAGATCCCAGGTGCAGCAGAGGCTAGTCTACAAAGGGCAGCCACTTCTGATTTAATCATCACGATCATATTTTTATAACTTAGATAAAGCTGGTAGATCCCTTGCTGCACGAAGGTTGGCTGTTGACCTAGAACACCCTGGAAATTCTTTCAGGACATAAAAATGTCCTGGTAGGGTTGCAGGTACTTACAACAGGCATGAGCACTGCAGGGTGGCTGCTGCCTAGGCCGTGGGAGGCACTGTCACTGCCTCTTTCCCCTCAGGCTCCCACTCACTCCCTTCCACTTCTCAGAACTGCTCCTCACCTTCTCCCCACACCGAGAGCGAGGGCATTCACACCGGAGCAGAGTCTGGAACGATAGCGCCTCCGTTTTGGAATGTTCATCTCCTATAACCTTGATCAGGGATCCTCAAACTTTTGAAATAGGGGGCCAGTTCACTGTCCTTCAGACCATTGGAGGGCCAAACTATAGTTTAAAAAAAAACTATGAGCAAATTCCTATGCACACTGCACATATCTTATTTTAAGCAGGACAGGCCGCGGCGGCAAAAACACCCGCATGTGGCCCGAGGGCCGTAGTTTGAGGATGCCTGACCTTGATCCTCAAACCGGAACAAACTGGAATGTATGGAAACTGCGCAGCTAACGCTGACGCAGCGCTTACCCTGACATTCCTGGTGTGGGCTCACCAAGACTCTAGAGCATCTCCAGGCACTGCTGTGCGTCAGGGTAAGAGCCTCTGCGGGTAAGCTCAGCTCCAGAGCGGTTTCCTAGCCTGACACTGTCAGCTAGACCCCAGGTCGTCCAGGTACCTACCTAAATGGCACTCAGGTGTCTCCTGATGGCAGACTTATTGATGGTGTGACTCCTCATTCCAGCTTGAGAATTATGTGGAGTTTACTAAACATGATGACAATTCAGTGCTAAAAGCCAAAACATGGACTCTGATGGGAATCTTCCAATCTTTCCTACTGTGGATATAGTTATAATAGCTCTGATTTTTAACCAGCGTGGCCACCGTGATAGTTCTGGTCTGGACTTCCCTGTGAAGTGGAAGAATGGTTGACTGATACTGCTGTGGAATTCCCTTAACCACACTCTAGCAAGGAAGTGATAGTTCTAGGCTGTTCTGCTGATCATCTATGTCCAATATTATAGAAAACACAAAAGCACTTTCAAATACCCAAATGTCCTTAGTTTGAAATAAAAATCTTCAGTACTATGTCTTCCCTGGTCAGTAAAAGGTCTGGACTCAAGAAAGCCATTCTCTCACCTGTCTTGTAAAACTGCGAGGACACCTCTATTGACCACCACGTGCCAGGTACTGTGCTCAGCCCTTAGCAGGTATCATCTCACAGTCCTAGAAGGAGCTTAGTGAGGGACCTGTCAGGTCGGCTAGCATCCTATAAGCACTCATTATACCCCTGACGCTGCTTAAGCACTTGTCACACTATAATTCATTTCTTCTTCCATCCTCTTACAAGAGTTACTATTTATAGTAAGCAGGGGAGAGGAGGTTCGAACCCCGGCAATCTCACACAGAGATCGTCCATGTAACCACTGCACCGTACTATCTCCGAGGTGCCAGCACAGGTAAACAAAACTGGCAGGAGGTGAGACAAATGGTCACTGTCCTTTGGCTCTCCTCTCTAGGTTAGTAAACTTAAATACATTCTGGGTTAAAATCCTCACCAGAAAAACAGGGCTTAGATATGTGGTCTCCAATGTTTCTTCTGGTTCTATTTTAAAGGATAGAAGATAGGTTGCTTATTATTTTTTTACTGCCTCCAAAGCAGTGCCCCCCACAATATGTATATAAGAGGGTTTCAGAATTGGCAGCCTGGTTGGAAGATGAAATTAGGGAACTAGAAAGTCTGTTTCCACGGCCAGCATACTGCATTTACTTGGATTGTATGCTATTCAGAGTAGATTTTAGAGGCTAGAGGCTAATAGAAATCCTAACTCCCTCTCCCAGAAGCTACCCCCTGGTGTCTGCAGATATGAAGCATTGTTTCAAGGATGTGGGAAGGGAAGAAATTCCTGTTAGAGGAAAACCTAGTTTGGATTTGTTTTGATATGGAGGGATTTTGCTCTTTCTAAATTTTGGAGGTCATCTCATCCTCCAAACAAGCCCAGCAGAGGCTGACAGCGAATCTGTACATGACAAAGAAAGTGGCTGTGCTATAGCCCTGGTTCTAAATCATTTAGCTAAAGGCCTTTTCCACTCATAATTAGATTTTTGAACTTCATTTAATCAGCAAGTTTTTCCTTTGTTCAGAATGTCAAGTTTCTCTCTTATGAAGGTCATACTGCCTTTGCCTCGCTAAGTCTTGGGAGAGAAAATAGAATGTTCTGGAAGAAGCAATCACTTAATAACCAATTGATTGACTGTTGCTCTGGATTTGATTCATGAAGCTGAGCACCTTCTACGTGAACTGCAGAGGGTGTGAGAATGCAGAGCACATGTGATGTTCAAGTCCGGCTGCCTAAACAAGACGCAGATGGTCTAGAAGGCAGCAGGGTCCCTCAGCTCTGCTTTGTTGGGGTTAATGTTCATAAATGGCAGGACATGCAAGACAGCAGTCACTAAACGCTTAATTTTTCTTGAGCAGATTGTTTTAGTACCTGCAGATATTATCATCTTCCTTATATCCTAGTGGCTCAAGATAACTCCGGTTATAACCTCAGTCCCTCATAGACCTTCCGGTTCTTCTTGCTGGCATGTCCCTAGGACCTGTAGTATTAGGACTCCTTGAGCTAATCTCTGAAACTGTGACCTTTTCCAGATAAATGATGGGAAAGAGGAGAACTGGGCAGGGAAACGGCTATTATCACTGAGGTCAATAAGGTTTGCAGGCTTTAGTGAGGAGAACACTGGGCTGAGGAGTCACAATACCTGCTGTCATAGGGTCTTTTGAGCGCCGGAAAGTTACTTTCTCATGTTTCTGTAAAACGGAACTCAATTGGCCCTGTGTCCAGTGGAGAGGTGGGAAGGATGAGTTACAACATACTGAGCTCCCTGGGATATTAATTTTCCCTTCAGAGGGCTGTAGAAAAACTAAACCTACATCTACATAGCCTACTTGGGTTTGGTTTGTGGGCTTGCAAGTAAGAGTCTCCCCAGAAAGTTCTAGTTCAAAGGGTTTTCCATTGAAAGAATTGGCCAAAAAGGCAACTCAGATCTCCCTGGTAACCAAGAGGAGAGGCCATTCTCTGGCAGTCCCCTAAAGCTGTGACTGGCAATAATCTATTCTGGACCCACATCAATTTACCGTAAGGTCTCAGTGACTTAGGAGTTGCGGATCTTCACAGTAGCATTCTAATAAAAATGTAACTCAGCTACCTCTTATTTTCTTACAGTGATCTCTCAGTTCTTCTCTTGCTTCCATTATGCTTTCTTATCTTCCTCTATCTCCATTAGAGCTTCCACTTATTAATGTTTCTCATTCCTAAAAACGTTGGCTTCTTTAAAACACTGTCTTGTTCCTGATCCCCATACTCTCTCATGACCTTTCGGCTTCCGTTCTTATCTGGTTCGTCCATATTTTTCTATTTAAATTCATGAAAGAGAAAAATTTTAACCTGGCTGCCTGGTTCCCTTATGGGCAGAACGTTTAGGTCTACGTTACTTCCTACGCCACTGCCTACCTTGCACATAACCTTGATCTTGGATCAACTGCTGACGTCAGGTTCAAACAGATTTATTCGTGTCGGAGCCTGGGGTGGAGAGCTCACTGGCTTCATATGAAACCGAATCTGCTTTCTAAACATACCCTGTACCTAGAGCTTTAACTTGACCTTACCTTGGCAACCAGAGGCGTCACTGTAGAGGGGATTGCAGAGCAGGGCATCTCCTCCTGTGTGGGGCAGAAGGGACACATCTAGAGAACTCGGGAGTCTCCTGAAAGCAGGGACCCCCCAGGCCATCCAATATGTGCCAGTTGCTGAGAATAAAAGGATAATAAGATTCAATCCTGTTCTGATAGAGTGAGCCATACTTCAGGAGTAAGAGGAGGAGGAGGAGGAGGAGAAACTGGAGGTTGTGATTATTCTTTTCCAGAAGTTTGGTGGCAAAGAGAAAGGTAACTCAAGATGATTGCTGTGTTGGGGGAATAATCTGAGTGTGTATTTGAGGATGAAGGATGCCTGAGCATGTTAGTGGGTGACAGAACCATACCAGGGATGAGGGAAACGGATGGTGTTCTTCCAGGGGCTTCTCCCCATGAGATTGGTTCATGGTTGATGCACTTACACATTGATTTATTGGTGTACCCCACGCTCTTTAATGTACTAGATTCTGGAATAAAATACTGCAGTTCCTCTAAACTACTTCCAGGTGTGCTGTTGCCGAATGCTCATCTTCGCTCAAAGCCAGGTCTTTCCAACCTCAACATTTCCTTCCTTCGGAAAAGGGAGAGGAACTGCTTTTGCCTGGTGTTTCTTGCCTTGGGCAAAGCCCACAAGAGCCTGGTGATTTGGCGCCCCCAAGAGGTACCTACTCAGCCCCACTCTTGCTCAGTGATGGTAAGGGGCCCGGAGCCAAGAATGAAGTGGCAGTTACTCTACAAACCAGCCTAAATGACAGGCTTTCCCACGTGCCCCGGACTTTTCTCATAATCAGGGCTCTCCTTGGTGTCACTAACATTGTGGGGGTCAGTGTCCTAAGACATGAGTTAAAACCCAATTCCATTCTGCCCTTGTCTTATGAGATTGGGTGACTCTAGTTTCCTTATCTGTAACCTGGGGCCAACAATATCTCATTCAAATGCTTCTGCTAAAATTAAATTAGCTAATGACTAGAGTTGGGTTTCTAAATGGCCCACAGGACTCACAAAGACCCATGTTCTCAGTTCCCAAAGCCTGGAGGGTCCCTGGAGGCCTCAGGAAGCGAGGAGAGTCCCAGGGAGTCATTCCTCATCCAGAACAGGAACAGCCCAGGAACAGGGATGGCTCAGAAAAGGGGGATGGGGAGACCTTCACGGTGCCTGATGCCGCGCGGCCTGAGTATGAAACCTGAGATCCCTCCAGCCTGTTGACCCTCAATATAAGCTGCTTGGCTGGGCTGGTCTGCAGACAGCAGGCTGTGTTCCCGGGATCTCCATCCAGCCTGATACAATCAGAGAAGGATGTGAGGCTCTTATTGTTTTGCTTTTTTCTTAGTCTTTAATCATCAAGTGGGAGTCAAAAACACGCTGCCTTGGCATGAATCCTCGGGCTTTGTAATCAGTCCATCCCTGAAAAATCAAGTCATGGTGTTTCAAAAGACCATTTTGTAAAGAAAGCGGTTTTTAAAAGAAAATGCCCAAACTTGCTGGCATTTTCACAAGGATATTATTGATCATCCGTGTCAAACCGCCTGAAGAATTGTTTGCCTACCTTCTGCTATTACTATTTGCAGTGGGTGGCTGGGGTGAGACTGAGTACAATGAAGAAACCCACAATAAAGACTTTTTTAAAAAGAAAGAAACAAATCCAACAGCTTCAGAAATTTTCAGCCTCCCTTGTGGGAATTAAGCTATCCCTGGGTCGTAGGATCATCTGTGCGGAGGTGAGTATTAGCGCGAAAAGGAACCCTAGAATTGTTATCAGTCCCACCCCCGCCTTTGACAGGTATGGAAAGGTGGATCCCGACTGGTGGGGTGATTTGCCTAAGGGTCGCCAGAAAGTCGAAGTGTTAAGACTTGAACCTGTGTCTCCTGATTCTCAAGCAGGAAGCCCTTTCCGTTCCATTTGTCTTACTGGCTTTAGGATAAAAGAGGAAGGGAGACCCCAGCCAGGGGCATCCATGCAGAGGGGCTGGAGTGGGGCTGAGCCTGGGGAAGCCTGGGGAAGTCAAGTCAAGCAGAGGCCCCTTTCTCCACCCGGGATTGGGCTCTCTGAGGTGTGGGCATCTGAGGAGGAAGGATGGAGCTGATGGCTTTAGGAGGTCACTTCTAAGAGGCGTTAGACAAATTTCTGATCACTTACACTCTACAAAAGAGAAGCGAGTGAGGGCAGTGAACCCGTTTGTCTTGTTCAGTCCCGTGGCCCCAGCACCTGGGTAATTCATTTACTCAGCACCTTCACGAGGTGCTGGGAGAAAATGAGGAGCAGGTGCTACCACTGGCATACTCCTTATGGAGGGGACAAGTTAATGGCAGAGACAGGAAATGAAATTGCCACACAGAGAAATGTAAAATGACGACGTGACAATAAAACAAAACTACACATTGCCACATACATGTCATTTATGTGTATGTACATGTATCCAAAAGTGGGGGGGGGGGCGAGAGGATGCACGCCAAGACCACTGTGGGAATGCGTCTAGGGCCTCACACTTTGTGGAAATTGGAGGAATTTTTAAAAACAATACTAATTCACTCACGTCTTAGAATTCAAATTAGTGGTCCTTTCCCTTGGGGGCAGGTGCAGGGACTGGAAAGTGGGGCTTCTGGGACACTGGGCATGATCTCTTGGCCTTGAACAAACATGAGTATGAGATGATGGGACATGGAGCTGAATTTTCAAGTAGGGCTTTCTGCTTGCGTTGGGTTTGTCCAACTATATTCGTGTATTATTTTGATATGAATAAAAAATGTTAAAGTGTCACCACATGAACTGCTCTCAGAATGTGGGCATGCCTTGTGAGTCGGCAGGAAGGCCTCGCCCCACAGCGGAGGGCAGCTTTCTGAGGCTGTGTTTTGAGGGGAGGTCTCAAGGGGAGCAGGAGGTTCTGCATGAGAGGGGGACAGCCATTCCAGAGGGAGCGGTATATGCAAATGCTGTGTGAAACTGAAGCCCTGTGGGCCGACAGAAATGTAGAAAATAGGAGGGAGAATAATGAGAAGAGGCTGGAGAAATGGTAGGGCCAGATCGCGCAGAATTCTGTTAGCTGTGGTAAGAGTTCTGATGTGGGTCTTAAGAACTGTGGTTAGCCACTGAAGTGCTTTTAGGAGGAGCCATGATCAGGCTTGTATTTCAAAATGATCTTTCTGGCTTCTCTCAGGAGAATGGGTTAGGGGGGCAAGTGTGGATGGGAGAGAGCTGTAAAGAGGCTAATGTGTACAGACACACCTCGTTTTATCGTGCTTGATTGCGCTTCACAATGGTTGTGTTTTCCACAAATTGAAGGCAAGACCCTCCACCAGCAAAAAGATATGAACTCCCCCACTCAATCCCCCCCTTTTCTTTTCTTTTTTTAAAAATATATTTTATTGATTTTTTTACAGAGAGGAAGGGGGAGGGACAGAGAGTTAGAAACATCGATGAGAGAGAAACATCAATCAGCTGCCTCCTGCACACCCCCCATCCGGGATATGCCCGCAACCAAGGCACATGCCCTTGACCGGAATCGAACCCAGGACCCTTGAGTCCGCAGGCCGGCGCTCTATCCCCTGAGCCAAACCAGTCAGGGCCCCCTTTTCTTGTGATGCTTGCTTTATTGTGCTCTGGAACTGAACCTTCAATATGTCAGGTATACCCGTAGTAGACCAAGGTATTGGTGGATGAGGTGAAGCAAATTCAGGTAAAGTGACTCTAGAGGTAATTGACAGTAACATCAGTAGGACTTACTGATGGAGCATAAAAGAGAGGTAAGGGAGACAGCTCTCAGGGATCACTCCTAGTGACATGACAGTGCTCCACAGAGCGGCCCGAGGTCAGTGTGGCCCACTGTTGCCGAAACTAGTAGGTGCTCCTGGCCTACTTTGCTGCAATCCCTCCATATGACGCTTCGAGCTGGGAAGGTGGTTCTTCAATGTATTTATCAGCCCATCACTTCATCCCCAAAACCTCCTTTGGGAAATCTGACGTTGCTTTCACTCTGGAATGTTAAAAATAGGGTGTTCAGCCCAACTGGTATGGCTCAGATGGTTGAGCGTTGTCTATGCACCAGGAGGTTGCCAGTTCGATTCCCAGTCAGGGCACATGCCTAGGTTGCAGGCTTGATCCCCCATGGAGGGTGTGCAGGAGGCAGCCAATTGATATTTCTCTCTTACCATTGTTGCATCTATCTATCTATCTATCTATCTATCATCTCCCTTCCTCTCTGAAATTAATAAAAATATATATTTTTTGAAAAACAGGGATTTCCACAAAGACGAAGCATATTAAATTGGATTGCCAAGCTGCAAAATGAGACCATACCCCTGAATTGTATTTCTTTTCAGTTGGGCACGCTTAGCTCCCACTTTTACAACAAATCAGAAACGAAGCAGCCTGTGGCTCATGGGCATCTCAGAATGAGAAAGAGGAGCTGGGGGAGAATTCTTCCAGGACCCCACTCAGAGAGCTCGGTGTCCTGCGGAGCTGGTCTGGGAGGAGGAGCCAGAGTGGGGTCCCCGCCTGCAGCCGTGTGCAGCAAGGGGAATGGATGCGAAGAGCGGACAGGTCTAAGCTAGATGTCCCCAACTTCTGCAGCCCTGGAGGGCACATTTCCTCCCCGGAAATGCCTAAATGGCACGAGTCTGAGGCTTTATCCCATTTGACCTCTAGAATTCCAGTCCTCCCACCCAGATTTTTTTTATCTAAAGTGTTTCTGGAACTTTCTGGTAATGCCTCTAAATGCCATTTATCTGTCCTGGTTGCCTATCACCTAAGCCTGCGACCTCTCTGGACCGCTGCCACAAGCTGAAGGGCGGCTGTTCACACAACGTGGACGGGAGTTGCACCCCTGCCTAAAGGCGAGCAGTGCTCGGGTGCTCCGCCATGTGCAGTGTCCTTTTCCACAGCTGGGATTCAGGCTCGTTTCTAAATTCCCCAGAGCACAGAATAGAGTGGGCTGTCTATCCCAGATCAAAGCAAGAGCAAGAGACAACCTTCCTCTCAATAGACGAGTAGTCAATGATAAACTTTTCCGCACTAGGGCCTTCTATAGCTTGAGCATCACTATAATATATGGTGTCTGGTTATAAACTGGTGAACAAAAATAGATACAGAGGCAGAGCAACATCAAACAGACTGTCAAATTACAGCAACAAGGACAGGGACGTTGGGGGGGGGGTGTAACAGATCAGCCAAGAGACTTTTGTGTGTGCATTTAAGCATAACCAATGGACACAAAACACTGGGGGGTAGAGGAGGCGGGGGGAAGGGCAGGGGAAAAAAGAGATATATGTACTAATCTTTGTAAAGCCTTATGTAATTTAAAAAAATGTAAAAAAAAAAATATATGGTGTCTGATTTCCAGAATGTCGTAAAGGCTTGAACTGATGACATACAGCTCAGCATAACAACACTGGAAGAACCAATAGAGTTTAGTTAGTACCACAGGGAGAGGGAGCGACACATCTAAGATTTCCCCTTTGACTAGAGAGTTTCTTCCAGCCCCTAAATTTCTACCTAGTACTTTACCCACTCTACCCCATTGTAGTATGAGGTCCTTTTCAATCATTAGATTTGTGAGGATTAGAAACAAGTGAATTAAAATCGGTTAACATAACCATAATTGGTTTTAAAAGATGTTATAGAAGAGGTATTATTAGTATTGTTTATTTTTGCTACAACTGAAATCCCCTAGATCGGAAAGCTAGATGTTATTTATTCATCCAGTCGGTCAACAAACACATCACTGGTCCTTCAGCTCCAAACATGGGGCCACACCCTGGTAATTCCCAGCCTTTCCCCCTGGATGGTCTAGAATTTTGTCATTATTTGATAGCTTATAAGATCTATCCCTTGGTACAATGGTTGGGTTAACATCCTTCTAAAATAATACACAGCAGTGTTAACTGAGGACTCGCATTTTAAGAGCAGGAGAAATGCAGAGGTAGGACCATAAATTATCTATGTTTGAGCCTTGGCCTTTTACATCAGTTCCATTTTTCAATACAGAAAAACAAACTTTTTCTCGTTGACTTTGATCCTACTTGCTATTTTTTTAACAGTGAACATTAAAAGATTTTGTATCATGTGTCTAGTCATATCTGTCTGGTTTTGTGATGTCGTTAATTCTTAGTGTGGAGGATGGATGGCCCGAGCAGCTCTCTAATTCATGACACAGTACTGCCACTTGCCTATAAGTAATTAATAAGAGGAGAATTTGTGAGTGAAGGAAACTGCCAGGCCCACTAGATTTAGGTCTGATTTCAGTTCCCTTCCTGTAACTTTATTGAAATTTTTATAATGCAGAATCAACTTTAGTAATTCAATAAAATGATTTGAATTCAGACAGTGGGGGGCTTGAGAGAGGGGATGCCAGTTAGAATGAATGGAAGTGAAGATTTATTTCCTTAAACTGTAAATTTTGCTACCAAAGGCTGTTCTAGTGGAACTTGTTCTATTAAGACACTGCTTGGTTGCAAAAAAGAGGGACTCAAGCTTAAGCGACATGGCCGCGGAGCTCTTGGTGCCCCTCACCTTCCCCTGCACTCACCATCCTCACACGCCATGGGTCTTCATTGCAAGGCCACCTAAGGGCTATCTCTGGCTGCAGGACATAGGAGGCCCATGCTGGATAGGATAGGGTTTCGGGAAATTAACCATCTCTGCAGAGGAGCCTCACGCAATGGCGGGGAGGAGTCCGTGGAGAAGTACCTCAGCTGCTCATCATTCTGGTGGGACAATTCAGGCATCTCTCCATGGTCTCCTAGAGTCCCAGTGACCCACAGCTTCCACCATCTCCACACACATTGCCTTGGCTTCCTTCCCTTCTTTGGTTCAGTTTCCCACTTCCCTGCCAGTGCTTCTTGGGAGTCACCTCCCAAACTACTTGCACTCGAATCTTTGTTTTGGTTTACTTCTGGGAGAGCCCAACCTAAGACTGCAGTGAAAGCAGTGAAAACCAGCAAGAGAAGACGTTATTGAACACACAGGGCTAGCAACCAAGGATAAAGAAATCAACCCATCCATACAAAGCCTGCGCTCCATGTCTGTGGAGAAAGAAACTAAAATTCTTACCAAATGATTGGCCTATAGTATTTTAATGGCAAACATGGCAACTACAATCTTCCCTAATAGTCTTTTAAAAATGTGCTGACACATGTCCTCAAGGCCTGCCTTCCCCATTCAAGCAGTTACATATGTTCTCTCCTCTGCCTGAGACTAGGGTCTCGTCCCTGCTGACCACAAAAGGATCTGTTCCCTGCTTTCTTTGGGCAATGCAATGCATATAATTAACCAAGTGTTATTTTAAAAATTATGAGTCTGAGGTCTTTATTTCCTCAACCCGGTCACGTAGGAACTGAAACTATGAAGTTAAGAATTCTTGGGCCTCTCCAGAGTCAGCTTGATCTTGTCCCTGAACCTCTGTGGGCGTCTGCTATTTCCTCCCACTTTAAATTCTCTGCTTTATCATTTTTTTAGTTCTGCCATTGATCCAACTCCAACAACACCTAAATGTGGTCTCTGTGTCTTTACTTCAAATTCCCATGAAAAGGAAAATCTGATTGGCTACTAAGCCTATGTGAAGATTTAATTGAAGGGATGGCTGCTCAGGCTCTCCCCTCCACTGGGAGTTTTGGGTTAAAGGGAGGCTCCAAACAAGGAGGAACAAGGTTGGCAAGGCACCCCAATGATAGCAACTGCAATATTTTTTAGTATATTTTTATTGATTTCAGAGCAGAAGGGAGAGGGAGAGGGACAGGGACAGGGAGAGGGAGAGGGAGAGAGAGAGAGAGAAAGAAAGAGAAAGAAAAAGAAACATCAATGATGAGAGAGAATCATTGATTGGCTGCCTCCTGCAAGTCCCACACTGAGGATCTAGCCCACAACCCAGGCATATGTCCCGACCGGGAATCGAACTGGGACCTCCTGACCTCCTGGATCATAGGTTGATGCTCAACCACTGAGCCAAGCCAGCTGGGCAGCAACTGCAACATTAATATTGACTATTAATAACCAGAATATCTATCCTTAAGATTAAATGATGCCCCTAGAGTGCTTACAGCTGTTTGAAGGCTGTTTTCTTAAACAGAAATCCTCCCCCTTCAATTTCTTCACTGGTAAATGTCTGCTGTTTTGAACTGAACCCAAAATAATGGTGAGTTAGTGATATTTTACTTCATTTATCACGTGGGCCATAATAATTTCCACAGGTTAGCACAGCCTTATGTTCTATTTATTTTCACTCCCTGCTTGTGTTGATGTTTTACGCAATAATCTGTTCATATTAGGAGCTAAATCACTTTTTCTGATTGAAAATACATAGGATACCATGTGATTCGCTGAATTGTGGTTTCTCTTGAGGCTCAATTGTGCAAACACAAAGATCTGGGAGAAAGAGGAGATACCGATAGCTATAGGCCAATTAATTGATTGTATTGTTAAGGATTTGTAATCGCTCCAAAATACTCTTTCCCCAGGATAGATTTTGTCTCCACAGTTGATAATGAGTGAGCTTAGGTGTTTCTGTTGATTCTGCTCTGATTGATACTCTCTTAGCTCTACATTATATTCACTTAGTAGAGAACAGTTAGAAGGCAGCCTAGCAGAGGGATTACAAACAGGGCCGGGCCCTGGCACCACACTGTCCACTTGAATCCTGGCTCTGCCACTTACTGAGTGACCTTGGACAAGGTGTTTAACCCTCCAGCCCGCTGCCTCACACGTAAAAGAGAAATCATAACAGCCTCTGCTTGTATGCTCTTTTTGAGGATTATTTCTAGTGGACCTGTGTTTAGGATAAACTAGGCCACAATACAGTTAGCAAGTATTATCATTATTTAGTAAAAAGTGGGTGAAAAGCTTTAAAAATAATACATCACAACAGAGGTTGTCTTTTCCATATGCCTGCATTTTGTTAAGAAAGATTATTCTTGAACCTTGTAGTGAAAATGGAAACCACATATCAGTAAGGTTTGCCATTGGACAGACAGATTGGGGATGAGAAAGACAAAACTAATACTCACTGAGTGGCATGTCTATGCCCTGCCCTCTACCTGTATCAGTTCATCTCCTCACGCACTTCACTGGGATTCAACCCAGATCCACGTGGCTCCAAATCTCGCTGTTCCGCTCCTCCGTCCAAGTAAAATAAGGTCCTTGCCCATCTTTATCCAGTGAGCTAAGCAGGAAGCAGGACACTGGGCTTCAATCTGCTGCCGCTGCTCACTAGTTCTGTGGCCTTGGGTGACTCCTCCGATCCTCTGTCTCCTCCTGTTTTCCACCTTCTCTTTCTTTGTGGGCAAACTCACCTGAGATCAGCTACAAAGAACTCAAGCTCTCAGTGCCTGGTTCTGTGTCTCCAAATCCTCTCCATGCTTGCTGCCAGGGCTCTACCCTCTTGGCTATGGCTGCGTTAACTGACAAACCCGCGTTGAGGCAGCTAAACCAGCGCCTGAACTTGGATAAGCAGGGAGCCAAGACCCGGGGGTGTCCCCTAAGCTGTGTATATCCTCTTGCCTTTGCCTTATTTTCCTTCCATGGATCAGAGAGAAGACTATTTTTACTGTAGCTCCAATGGGAAGACAAGTATCAGTGCTACTTGAGGCATCTCACTGTTTGGGACTCTTTCCTGTGTTCTCAAATTTCAGTGAAGCAACTGATATAAGAATAACAAATCAATCTGAGATTCCTTATGTTCACCGTCTTGCTTCTTGGATAGCAACTTTGATGTGTCTGAGAGTGACTCCATCTTTGTCCATCAGTGTCACTGAACACCACCTGGCGTAGAGCCAGGGTGAGTGCAAGGTGACTGGCCCAAGTGACACAGGGGCCTTCCAGTGGATTCCATCCTCTTCTTCCTCCTGGGCTATTTAATTTCATTTGTATGAGCATTGCTTCAAAGCAAACATCTTCACTAGTGACAAACAGGTGTCAAATAAACAAGGAAGTATGCAAATTATGGTCACGCTCCTTAGCAAAGGCATTTCTTAAAATTGATTGGATGCCATTTCTAAGGATTTAAGAAATATATCAGTATGTTCTTCCTTCTTCTCCCCTTTAGCTGATCAGGACTAATGAAAAAATGCTGTTATAAGGGACGCATTCTCTCTTTCCACTGCATCTGTGAGCTGAGTCCTGCAGCCTTCCTTTTTAATTATCTGACGCCAAAGACCATTTCAATAGTCTTCTTAAGACCTTCTGAAGTTATTATTTCACTTCTGAATGTAAGAGTTTCTCTTCCCCTCCAGACATATAATCTCTAATCATTTTCTTCACATGAAGCTGACACTTCATTTGTCTCCTAAGCAATGACATGACTGCCTCTGCGCATAATGAAGTATTGCAAAGCCTGAATTTATTGTGAAGCACATGGCAAAACTAATTGCATTTAACCACAAAAGCCTAATCAGCATTAAAATTGAGAATATAGACACTCCTCGAGTGCTGGTGTCAGAAAGGACTTTGGAGATCATTTATTATCAGCTCAGCTTACAGATGAGGACACTCGGGTCCAGAAATATTAAGAAACTTCTGAAGGTCATATACTAGCTTTGGGCAAAGCCAGGTCTCAAATTCTGCTTCCCAGGGACTTCAAACCTTTTTCTATTAAACTAAGCTACTTTTTCATATATTATGCATTTTTAAAAAGAGATTGAAAATATATTTCAGAATATACATGAGAAGAAGTGTGATTTGTTGAAGGACACAGATCTTCTGAATCTTACTGAGAGATGGGGTCGGATACTGCCTTTGCCACACCAGGTCCCAAACATCGCTGAGGGCTGGAAGAACTTCTCACCCCCCCCCCCCCCCCCCCCCCCCCCCC